>VZTZ01048661.1:37679-76361 GCA_013400955.1 Drymodes brunneopygia | reverse complement strand
CAACACAAACAAAAAAAAACCCTGAAACAAAACAAATCCAAACCCCCCAAATTAAAACACAAAGAAACCCCCAAAATCAAAAAACCCAAACCAAAAAACAGACCAAAAACCAGAAACAAAAAACCCTATGCCCCAAAAACTCCCCAAAAACCAAGAAAAAAACAATGCCCCTCCAAAAAACAACAAAACAAAAAAAGTCTCCCTCCAAAAACAGAACCAGCTAACAGGGTGAAATAAATTCCCATTCAGAGTATGAACTTATGCTAATCAACTAAACAGAATAAAGAAAAAAAATGTCCATGCAAATATTTTTTTGGTGGTAAGCCAAACAGTAGTAAAAGATAAAGATAGATACAGGGAGGAAAAATTAACAAATAAATTCTCCTCTGGAACAGAGAAAGACTACCTGGAGATAAGCCATGTGGAAATTCAAGCCACCAGATCAAATGAGTATTAGTGAATACTGACCACAACAGATGGAGTAATATATATTTTAATTCTCAGAGTCATCTTTCAACAGCAACTTCTTTGGTATCTATGTATCCCTTAATACATTTGTAAAAGCAGAAGGACTGGCCACATCATTTAATTAGGTTTATCATTCTTTCACCCTTATTAAAATGAGGATGTTATAGTGTTTCCCAAGATGTTCCCTCCACACAAACCAGCTCAAATACCCTTTATTGACAAATACATCAGAGCTGTTCCCATCCTCTCCCCCTTCAAGAACTGGAAGAGTATTTTTCTTCTGTGACAATCATAGACACAAACAACTGAAAAATTACATTGCAGTTGTACCCACATCTTGCTTCCCAGCCTGATATGAACAGAGACAATGAGTTATCAAATCACAGCTTCTTTATGAAATTAATTAAAAGAATTATGAGCCTGTAAAGAATTGTGTGTGAAGGAATAAAAACAGTGGCATACAGGTACTTATAATCTACTCTTCATTATTTGCAGTGGCTTCAAAAGGACAGAACACTGTTTCAGAGTGGAATATTAATTCTGCAGGTTTAATAAAGGGAAGATGAAATATAAATTCTTCTAATAAACAAATTTTGCAAGGGAAGACAGTAAGTCTGGTGTCCAGAAATGTGAACTTAATGTTCATTTTGGACTACAACATTCAAGTGTTCATTGTAAGACTGCAGTAAGAATGCTTATGGTACACTTGTCGTAAGAAAAAAAAAAACACAAGAGGCAAGAATGTGCCATCTCTGTTCTGCAAATGCTTTTGACAACCAGCAGCAGCATTTCAGCCTCCCCCTATCAATCTTTCATTCAACAACAGCTCATGCAGCAATCACGCTATATTCCTTCTCGAGGCAGGGACTTACAACAGCAACAGCTCTCAGCAAGTACCAGAATTTAACTGAAATAATGTTGTTTTCCAACTACCTTTGGCATTTTAGCCAAAAGAAGCACCAAAACAGAAAAAGGAGGAAAAAAAAGCTGCTGCTGTGCTTCTCAGAACCCTTCCACCCTCCACTGAGGACAGATTAAGGCCACAATCCCCTGTGCCAGTGCCAAGGTGCTGTGGGGCCAAGGTGCTGTGGGGCACAAGGGGGGAAGAAAACAAGCAAACAATGCAGAAATCAATTAATAATTTAGTACTGAAGTAAAAAGAAACCTCGCAAACACCGTAGGTAAGAGTTAACCATGCACTTGCACAACTCAGACCAGCAGTGGGCACCCCAACAAGACTGTCACCAGACATAGTGCCTTTACTCAGCATTAATGCTTTTCCTGGATAAGGAATCCTAAGTGGCAAGCATCAGGAATAAAAAGGATCACAGGCACACTGATTTCAGAGCAAAGAATCAATTCCAAAAGGACAGAGGTGCTGTAGCACCAATTATCACTGTCATCCCTTCAAAGTAAAGAATGTATTTCTGGTAAGTAAAGTATAATGAGCTGAGCAAGCAGAACAGGTTCTGTAAAGAACAACTGAAAAGCCAGGACACGTAAGAGAGGATCCTGTTTCACACCATACCTGGTGAAATATGGCCTCACTCTAAGCTGGGGCTTCCAACTCCTAGAATATATTACTCTGTTTTCCTTTTTAATATCACATTTTCACAACCAGACAGCAGCCCATGCTCAGACTTGGCTTTTACATGGATACAAAAACTCTCCTTGGTATTTCCCTCTGTGACAGTAAAAAGACAAGAGGTCTTTTTCCATATTATTAACATGGATCCACTCAGAGCATGGGGGGTTTCAGAGCACAGCCACACACAATGTGATACTTGCACAACACTTGTCCTGCAGTATTCTTATGCATTTCACGTGGCTGTGTAGCAGAACACACTGTGCCCCAAGGGCAGCCCTCTTGACAGGCAGCACTGGCTGGATGTGGTGTGCAAGATTAGGACAGCAGGACCATGCAGCAGACCTGCCTTCCTGAGTTTGAATAAGCCTCACTTGCATCATTCCTCTGTCTCTAGCAGTTGTCAGCAGCAGATAGGAAAGACAACAAAACCAGTGATGTAAAAACAGTTCAGGTCCACGTTGCTGTTTCTTCTAAATACTCTTCTAGACTCAATTACTAGTGGGTCAGGGACTTCTTAACTTCAGTATATTTTATACATTGTCCTGTGTTTTTCTTCAGTGATTTTGTGCTGTCTGCCCTTGAAAGCATTTATATTTTAGCATCCAAGAGCCTCTAGAGCACTAGTGTCCCAATGGCCTCCTAAGTGGAAGTGTTCTGAAACTGGTACAAAGGCACACACACACATAAGCTGAAGACATAAGGTCCAGATGAGGGATAAAATAAAACAACACCAGCTGTCCCTCACATGCTGACAAATCGCTAAAAGCCTTGGAATACCAGGAGAAAGGGGAAGAAAGGACACTTACTACTTCATACACTTAGGAATGGCAGGCTGCAAACACGTTGGCTCAGGTCCACGATGTCACATCACAGTGAGAGAACAGAGGGACATATTTGGGAAACCTGTGGCACATCACTCACTTTTACCGGGTGGCAGCTGCCTCCCAGCTGCAAAAATATGCCACAGCTTCACGTGCATGAGCAACAAGCAATTCCAACAACCACAATTTATTTTCTATTAACACCCCTCCATACACACACCCACAAGGAATGAAACCATTTCAGTAAACACGATCTAGATTTTCACCAAGTGTCTGATTCTCCCTGGAAGGTGAACTCAATAAATGTGAGGTTCTAACAACCAAGAGGTAAATATTTAGGATAGATCCTGTGATTTGAGCCTTTGTCCTGCAGCAGTGCCCAATACAACACACCACACACACTTTTATTGTCATCTACAGTGATGGAGAGCTGCCTTTATTTTTTTTAAGTCTTCAAGAAGAAAGGCCTAAGAAGCCTGTTCTACAGCATAATGGTGTTCATAAAGAATTCCTCTTGATGCCGTGGCTAATTGGCATCTCCCACTCAAACCAGTGTCAGGCCTTTCCCACCTTTGCTTTTCAAAGCTCAATCCTCCTTCTCTCGCTCCTTCAGCACTATAGACTCAAAGAATCTGAGAGACAGAGATGCTTGATTTTATTTTTAGTTAAACAACAACCATACTCATTTTACTGTTTTCCTTTCACTATGGATATAAAACCTTAAAAGGCTTTCATTTTTCCTTGTAGCTTTCCTAATGCCAAACCTTTTCTAGTAGGCAGGTGAACAAACTCAGTATTCTAGAAAATGCTGCCCAAAGCTCTCTACAGATATATTATAAATTTCTACTTCAAAAATTGAAGACTACAGGAATTGTCTCTGACTTTTAAATAAAAATGTAGCATTGCAGACTCTTGGGAAAGTTGTAAGATTTTGAGTTGCTTCCTCAACTGCTTAACAAATCAGAGTGTTTTGGAAGTAGGTATGAGTCATAGTGGAGTTAATGCCCCTCAGCGGGTCTGTGGAAGAGGTTTTTGATCTATTTCCACTTTTAAGCACTGCAGGGTGGATGGAAAAAGTAAAACATATGAAGAAATTCACAAGAGGAAACATACATGCAGTATTCTAAGGACTCAAAAAGCAGAAGAATCCAAGCAATCAATTTTAGTAAGAGTCTTGTTTTGCTGGAAACTGATCTTCTCAATGAGAGGTCAGAAACATTAGCCCCAGAACCCCAAACTACAGGCCTCAACTCCCACCCTTCCCACAAAAATGTCAGCACTTCTCTACTAAGAAGAACAATGTGCAGTCAAAGAGTATGGCATTAAACCAAGAATGTATAAATGAACAATGGCATTTATGAAAAAAGCAAGCTGTCTGGAGAGGAAAGGAGGAACATGTTCTCAGGCTAGAGAAGACTTCCTTGCTTTCTGGACAGGAAAGAAAAGCAATTGCTTGAATCATCTGCTTCAGAGGACTGTAATAAAAGCATTCACTGACTCTGATTTGCAGTGCAGTCAAACAGGCTTAGGCCAAGTTATTTCCCACAGACCTTCTGCTGTGGATGAAGCATCAGGTGGAATGCATCACAATGCACCTGTGCTTCTGGAAAACTGAAAAACCAGGGCCATCAGAAGTGTCCCACACTGTACTGGCACTGCACAGCAGATACTCCACTGAGGTAACTTCCACCAGTGTGAAGTATTAGGGAAAATACGAACAGAGCAAAAAAACCACTTCCAGTAGGCTGCTCAACAGAAGACAAAACTAAACATTCCGGGGATGAATGATGACTGTCTGGAGTGACCAATTAATTGTTCAAAAACTACCACTTTGCTATCAAAGGGCAAAAATCAGTACAGGAGGAAATTCATTACCAACTTTTCTTCTTAATATGTTCAAACACTTGAATTTACCTCTCCCACTTCTGCTTTTTTCTCTTCTGCCTTGGAAGAAGCTTCATTTGCCTTCTTGTCACCATGCTGTAAACAGAGAAAAGCAGATGTGTAGTTATTAAGATCTTATCTTCCACAGAAATTCTCAAACTTCTTAGTGCAAGGATGATTCCTTTCAGCTACCACAATGTGACAGCAGGGAACACTTAAGTTTTTCTTCTCACTAATGGACAGGATTTCTAAATGGCCTGCTGGATAACTTCAAGACATATCAGTCATAAGGTCATGACTCTTAGGGCAGTTACATGACTGTTCTTGTGAACAGCTCTGGAAGATATTCAGCTTATCACTCATCCTTCACCAGCAAAGCACTCTCCAATGCTTGTTTTGGAAATGTCAGAACCACAGGCTTCAGCAGCAACTGAACAGCTCTCAGAGACATCAACATGATGGGTGCAACCCACTCCAACATGTGAACTCCCCTCAGACACACTAAAATGCTTGTTATGCCCAACTCCCTCACCTGAAAGAAAGCTGTTACCATGATTGCTGTAATTCTGGTGCTGGTACAGAAAAAATAAATGCTACAACTGTTCAGGCACAGGTGCACGTTAGGAGCCCTGAACCTCCTGCATCTTTTATCTCCTCCAAGACTCTAAACCTCTTCCTTTCATTTAACCTGATTCACTAGATTCCCATGTGCAGCAACGTAAAGAAAGACAAATTTTGCCTAGTACACACATCCAGTATGTTGTAACTGCATCCGTGAAAAGTGGTGAATATGATCCCTCAAAAAATCTTTTTCAAAATAATAAAAGCAAAAAGCAAGAAGTTAATGTAAAAGGCAGCATAATATAGCTACTCTCTAGTATCTCAGCTAGTGTAACTTCCCACAGCAACTGAGACATCTGGGAGGGAGGATTCACGTCTGGTTTGTTTTGTTAAGTAAAGACAGGAGATGATTCAAGATCCATTTATTCCCTTCTGTTTTCAGGACTGAGCAGCAGGAGGTAAAGCCTGCTAATCCACTAAGTAATGAGTTCCTGCAGATTTTTCTTTACATGGCTATAGGGAGAAAGTAATGATCCATGTATCACTGCACCATCTTCAACAGGAATCAGTTCCAGCACATCAGCAGGAGAAAATGCAGGCAGAAAAAAAATTCTATAGCAACAAAAATTTCTGTAATTGTTTTGGACAACCTCTATAACAATTCAAGTTTTTTAAATGAGTTTGGTTATGACTAAGACACTTCACAAGTTTTAAAATTGGAAATGCTATACTCATATTCCAATTGTGCCTCTTTAGAGGAAAAACAAGCCCTGCAGGTTGTCTATTCAGGTAAGAGATTAATTGATTCACTGCTCCATAATAGCACTTCCAGTACAGACACAATTTACCCAGCTATCTGTGCTTTTTACTGCTGCAATAAAAGCACAGCACACATGTATCAGTAACAGCAATGCCAGTGAGTGTCCTGCTGCCGACAGAACAGGAATTTCAGAGCCAGCACTGCCACAAGGCTCAGGAGCTAAAGGAGAACACTGTTGATCAGGCACTCTTCTTGCATAGATACCCTCGGCATCAAAATGCTTCAAAAATCAAGTGTGATCCTGAATCCAGCTACTGAAGTCTTTTACTGCTTTCATTCATTAAACTCAAGTCACAGAGACATTAAAAGCATGACATCTTCCCTCAAGAAGTCTATGCCAAACAGCATCTATAATAAAAAAACTTTGACTCAGAGGCCAAATACATTTATTTCAACTCAGAGAACAAAGCACATGTGGTCAGACCAAAGTAGTTTTGTTTCTTTTCTTTTTTTTTTTCCTCCAGTAAGTTGAGTAATGTACTGTGTACACACGGAGCCCTGATACTCACTTCCTGGCCTCAGATAATAAAACAGTGTTAAGTACTGCCTTGCAGGAAAGTCTGCTGTCCTGAAGAAGTAACCCTGGAAAGCAGAGCTTTACAACACACCTAAGGAAATCATGCTGGTTCCCTGAACAGCTGGTGCATAAGGTATGATGAGGGGCCTCGTTTCAAAAATGCCCTTCAACAACTCTTTTCTCATCTGTATTTCCAAGCTTTGAACCCTCCACTAAAAAAAATCAAATATACAAATAAAGTACAGGCAGTAAATCAATCTGCTTAATCAGATGACTAAGCTCAGGTTTGTGGGACAGTGTGCATTCACTGCTCCTTCGTATTCACAACTTGTGATGATAAGTTGACTTCTTCTTTGGGAACTCTTTCCTTTTCCTGCTCATCCTCCCTTACAGCGCCAAAGACACAGGTTTATAACCAAGCCAGTGGATCAGAGCAGCTCCAGTTCTCTCACATGAACAGTGGGCGTACAGCTGAAGTGACATTTTTAGTTTAACTCATGAGCTAACAACTCCTTGTAGCTTTTAAGCTGGCCCAAAATATTTTCCAACCTTACTAACTGAAAAAAACCCACACAAACCTACCCATAATTACATGTTCACAAAAATACATAAGTGTCATGAGCAAGAAAGCATCCTGAGATCTTAATCCTGTTCTAAAGTGCACAAAAATGTCACCACACTATTGTTTTAAGACACACCTTTAACTTCTGACTCAAACAGCCCTCATAAACTAGAAAGTAATAGGTGAAAAAGCACAGAGAAAATTACTAAGAACTGAATAGACACCTAGGTGCACAAAAACCCAGCCCTTACCAAAGGCTTTGTTTCCAAGAAATGCCTTCTAAATCTCAGGAGATTTAGAAGACATTAACAAGCTTTTGGTTTAAGGCCACTGCACAGCATCTCAGACTAGGAGCAATAACTGGGTGAGAAGTGAGGTCTTGCAAGATTCTCAGCTGAAGTCCATCAACTCAGCATTGCAGACATTAAAGGAGATGGGAATCTGACCTTCACTCTCAGCTGGAACTGGGAGGAAAACACAGATCTTTGACACTGCTTGGAAAACTGTCAGAGGCAAAGAGTTGCCAGGGGACTTAAAATTAAAGGAATCAAAAGGTGAAACCCAGATTCTTATTACATCTAACTCCAGCTTGTAAAAACCTTCATCTCCTTTCTGTCTGTTCCTCCCACCCACCTTTTCTGCCTCTCCTGCCTCCCAAGTGTGAATCACGTGCAGGGGAGAGGAGAAGACTCCAGTCCCAGGTGGAGGCCTACAAGTGCCAACAACCACAACCAGGGCTTCCCAAAAGAGCAAGTGTAGGAGCAGTTTTCTTACCTGATGACACATAGTCATATCTCAGTATCTTTTCTTACTCTGGATGAGACAACACAGAGCTAACGAGGCCCTTTACACCCATTTCATAGCTTAATGCAGTAAATCTCAAACTTTCCCCTCTGTGATTTTGTGTCCACCTCCATCACACTGATTTGACTTGACACAATGACTGATACCTGAAAACACCCCTAAAACACTGACCCAAGCTACACGGAGCAACTTTAAAGTACAGCTATAACTTCAAGAGATTTAATCTACCTGATTATATATTTAGGAAATACATTGAAGTGATGTTTTGTCTGAAATCGACATTTCACAATATGCTTTCTGTAAAACTTTAACAGAATGCAAACCTTTTTTTTCTTTTCACCACCCCATACAGAGATCAACTGCTTCCTCCTAGGTGTAACAAACCATTAAGGTTTCTTAAAGGCTTTTTAAAGCCTTTTAAAGCAGTCGCGGGTCCGTCACAGTAATGAGCAGCGACCCAAGTCCATCCAAACCACACGGAGCCATCAGAGAGCTGTGGTTTTCTCAGGGAGGATCTGGCAAGCGACGGCGCTTCCCGGCAGCACCGCGGCCACCCACCTGCAGTGAAGAACGCGCTCCTGGAAAAAGGCGCAGCGCACTTTTTCCCAAAACAGGAACAGCCCCAAATAAAATTCTGTCTTACGCGCTCTGGTACGGTTTCGTCACCCCGCGAGCCTGCGTTGCTCGGGAGACAATGAAAACTGCTAACAGCACCGAAAACCCCGGTTTTCTGTGTCTCTGACAGCGGATGCGATGCGGAGGGACTGCCGCAGCACACCGCGCTTCCACNCGGCCGGTCGCTCCCAGCTCCACGGGCGGCTGGAGCGGCCATCGGTCCCTCCCCTTCCTGCCGGGGCTGAGCCGGGACGGGGGAACCAGGGGGGCTGCGGGTCCGGGATGAGGTGACGGGGACGGGACCGGGAGCCCGTGGCGGGACGGCGCTCAGCCGGAGCAAGCCTGGCTTTTCTTTAAAATAGCCTTGTTTTGGGGGGGATGGGGGTAGGGGCAGAGCGCGCAGACTTCCTTCCAGCACCAAAGTCATTCCCCTTGGAATAGCGTTTAGCTGTCGGTAGCCGACCCTAGGCGGCTCCAGGCTCCATGGCAGCCCCCAGCGAGGATCCTACCCTTCCCCTGGGATGGAGCCGGGCGGAAGGTGCTTGTTGGGGCTGCTCCAACACCCGGCTCCTCCACCGGCCTCCCTGCGGCTCCTCTGCCAGCTTCCGTCCAAACTGGGCGCCGTATTTCTATGACAGCCTCCTTCCTGGCCTGACAGTCTTGGCATCCTGGCTCCTCCACCAGCCTCTGGCTCCTGTACCAACTCCCCTACATCTGTACCACCCCACCTTCTGCACTGGCAACAGCCTTGGCCATCACCTTGTCATGAACTCGTTCCCACCACAGTAACACGCTTTGTTTGGAAGTTGGCCACACATCTCGTGGGTTGGTGTGGTGTTAATGCTCATATCCAGGGGATTTGTTGCAGATCGGGTAATAAAATGGAAAACACCAGGTACTGTGTGCAGGAATGGCCACAGTTTGACGAGTTTGTCTTGCCAGCTTGTGTACGGTAAAAAAAGCCGGCATTTGGGGTGTTCTGTGCCAGGAAGGCACAGGCTGGAGGGGTGAAACAGCTGTCACGTGGGTTGCACTACGCTGAAGGGGTAACAGCAGCAGCTCCTGAACACACGCTTGTGTCAGGAGGCCCTGTCTATCAGCAGGAGGAAGGAAAAGTATCCCAGTCTTTAGGGAAGAGGCAGTAGGACTAATCTGCATGGTAGGAAGCCTGTAAACCCAATTAGTGCCTATGCCCTTGGTTGTCAGACAGGAGACAAGTGTGTGAGGTCTCCCCTTGAGGTCTTGGGAAATGGCTTTAATCTGCAGAAAGAGAGGAAATGTTCAGATGGGTCTGCCTAAAGCCACCCCTGCTTTTCCTTTCTGATTAGATCCATGCAGATTTATGGCTGTGAGATCTAGGCAAGGTGCTCCAGAGGAGGGGGAGGTGAGGGCTGTGTTTAAAAAGCATGGCTTCCACAGGGGGCTGGTGTGTGCAGGTTTACCTGGGATCACTGACAGGTCTAGCAGATTGTTCTGCATTCCTCGAGCTGCAGGCAGCAGACCCTCCCTGCTGGCAGAGGGCTCCAGGGAGCCCTCAGGAAGCGTCACCCACCTCACTGCGACTACAAACAACTGGAGCTGACAGTGATTGGAGCGGTGGAGCTGCACCGGAACAGGGCAGTAACTCGTGAAACCCTCGGTGATGTCAGCCTGCATCATGCTGGACATTCAGGGTTCTGCTGACCCAGAAGCACATCATCCATTCCAGCTCTGCTGGTAGGATCAGTTCATAAATGAGGTTTGAACGCTGCTGCAGGCAGGAGGGGAGCTGCCCAGACACTTGCCCCAGTTCCTGCAGTTGTTGCAGTGTTTTGTAAACTGGCTGGGCTCTATCCAGCCTTGCAAGGAAATCTTGCTTTAGCGCCAAGGGCTTGGCATTTTTGTTTCTATTAGAAGGCTCCTCTATCTTCAAGAAACCATTATTTATTGGCAATTTCTGACTAAGTTTATTCTTAACTAGTTGAGATTACTTTTATATGTAAACGATGTAGGCAGCACACATTTACCTGGGGATGGAAAAGCAGGTTCTTGTTCGTCTGACAGGAGGAGAGTCAGCTGATGGATGCCTGAGCCAGCTTTTTAAATACTGCAGGCCTAAACACCACTCCAACAGTTTACTCATTTGGGTAAAGATTTGGGTATTTGAGTGGAGTAGTCGCTAGTAATTATCCAAGTCAGTCTGACCCTTATTATCTTTAGTTGTAAAAAAATAAGTTTTCTTTGCAGCTTGCAGCAGCATACAAGTGTGAGGTATCAAAATCACACTGTGATTTCTGACATGGTTTCTACTTATTCCTTCGGAACATCTGCAAGTGAACAAATCCACTGAGGCTTGCTGAGATTTTGCATGGCACTGGCCATGGAGTTCTGCACAAGGCTGGTCAGAAATAGATGCAAGAAGTGATGGACAGCATAAACATCAGGTTTTTTTCAATGTTTATTGGCTGGAAAAAGAGTGGGTGACCACATCAGGAGCACACAGGTTGTTCTTTACTGCAAGATGTGAACAAGTAGTCAAAGAGTTTATGTGCTTTTAGTACTCATGGATAGATTTCTGTGTAATTAAAAGTATTAGGAATCTAAAATTGAAATGAAGAATCACAGACTCATTTTCCCCACCATGCCTCATCTTCAAAGGGCACCAGTTGATGTCAAATGCTTCCCAATAAAAAGGTGCTCAAAATTCTGGCAGGATGGGATGAAATTTTTGCCAAGCATACATACTTTATTAATATAACTTGCATAATGGTATGACTGCAAGCTTATGAGTCATTTATAAAACCTACAAAATAAAGTACAAAATCTCTTGTGTAACTGGATTTTTATCTAGGGTAGTTTAAAAGAAGTCTTAGTATAAAAACTAGTTAAACAAATAGTTTTTAAAATTTCTTTCCTCCTCTTCCTGTGGTTTACAGAGAAACTGATTGCAAGTTTTTGTTCTCTTGTCTTCCTCTGAAGCCCAAAACCACCAGAATTTACTTTTTTTTTCTTTTAATTTGAAGCATTCAGCCCCACCCTGTTTTATCACACCCACGATAAGAAAGACAGACAAGTAGGTTTCATTTCTTCTTCTACTGTTTTTTGTTCACAGCGTGTTCAGCAAATGGAAATTGGAATTTTAAGTCATGGAAATTCTGTTTGTTGATAAGTGTAGTTTGATGACATTCTTGCTTTAGAAAGAATTAATGCCAGTCCTTGCTATTGAAAAGAAAGGTTTCTTTCCATATGTATGGATACAGAACTTTTTGCACATGTAATAAGCATTTATAATCATATAAATGGTTTGTCCTCTGCTGGTGTAGTGGGGCCTGAAGATTTGCTGCTGGACTCCATCTTACTGCTGAGTGGAGATTTCCTCCCATGAGACAGAAGACATAAACTTTGGCACCAACCAAGAGAAAATTAGAGTCTTCCTTGAGGCTTGATATTTCATCGTTCCCTAAATACTGAGCTGAACTTTAATTAAAAACCAAAACCATTTTGAAGTTAATCTTGAATAATTTCTGGAGCCAGATTTGGGTGATAAGCATGAAAATTTTTATCTATCCAGATTTTCTATTTTGTTACATTGAAATGCAGCAAATCCGAAAGTTCAGTACAATGTATCACACATAGCCATGAGGGGAAAAAATTAAAATTGTAGCCTTCATCATCCAGGATGATCTGTTCCACCCCCATGTGTTTGGGCCTCTCTTCTCTCCCCAGTTTCTGCTGGGGAAGCCAAAGTGTGCAGTCAGTTCTGGGAGTCAGCAGAAATTCAAGGTAGCTGACTTGAAAACCACAATATAAATTAAGCTTTTGGCAAACCACAGGCATTTTTCTGGACTGGATACAGATGCAGATGAGGTTGTGACCCCAAAGGGAGTCCAAAAGGAAGAGCAGCACAGTGAGTGAGGCGTTGCCCCAGTGAATGTCAAACATTGCAGCTATGCAGGAGTGGCCAGCCTGCAGCTCACATCTGCCTGCTGGTTTTATCTGAAATGAACTTTCCCAAGATGAGGTACGTTCTCTCAGGTGTAAACTGAATTATGAAAATACAGAAAAATATATGAAGTAGGCTTCATTGATTTTTATACGCCTGATTCGTAAAGATTTATACATATGAAAATGACAATACCATTTGTCTTGGGTTCTTAAACTGTAGGGTTAGAGTGGTCTGTAGGTAGAAATTGCAGATTGGTGAGCTCTGTGAGAGGTGAGACAGAAAAGCCCGATGTATTTAGAAATATACTTTAAACTCTTTATACACTAGGGTTTCAAAATCAATAGAAATCCATGCTAACAAAATAAAACACATAGCTTTTAAGCACAGCTTACATTGTCAACGTGCAGATTTTTGGCAAATGCTTTGATCTGTGTCAAATCATAAAATCCATACAAGAGATTAAAAATTCCGTGTATTCCTTGGACATTTTCTCACATATTCTCCATTTGCTGCAGAAGCAATGATTTGCTCGAGACTGATAGCATTCCCTCCAGTGCAACAGTGCACTTACCCTTAACCATCAAGGTGAGCAATACTCCCCTCAGGGCAGTACCCTTTTCAGATTAAATTAATCCTGAGATTCTTGGTATTAAGAGAGGGTCCCCAGAGGAAGGGCTGAGAAAAAGAGTTGTGGTTTTCTGAAATGGATCCAGTAAAAGAAGTTAAAATTGTCTGCTTTGGTTTGCAAAGATGAAGTGGGTGACTTTTAATCCCAGGGTGATGAAGAAAAGATTTTACATGTCATCACATCCCTGCTTATGTTTTGGGTTGTATTTTCTGTTTCTCACTGTCTTACCGATGCACAGACACACATGCGATCAAGGTTGAAAGAGCCCACCCAGATTAAAATACAATTTATACCTGACCCAAAAGCAAAATTAAAGCCAATTCTCAACTACTTTATGTATAGTGTGCATATGCACTCATATATACATAAATACCTTGGAACTATTTGGTACAAGAATAAGATGTAATGCGCTATATCACTAACCAATGTTCCCATGATTCACAGGTAGAATAAAAGACTAATGACTAAACACTGAAGAAGAATAACTCAAAACAGCACTGGTAGGTATAATAAATTTGCACTGAAGTTGCACACCAAAATGTTAGCGTGAGGCAGAATTTTGACAGAAACCTTGGAGATCATCTAGGGCTAAGAATGTAAGGAAAAAACCTCTTCCACCTGCCTCCGCTCAGATTTTGCAAGGGTTATCCAGAGCAGCAGCTTGTACCTAGATATCACCTGTAGCTGTCAGTGACAGAAGCAGCACGGAGTGGCCATGACCCTGTAATACAAAAAAAAAAAAAAAAAGATTTTGCAGCTGTTCTTTGGGGATTTCAGGACTGCTCTTCTGAGAGAGAACCGGACACTGCTGGTTGTTATAAAACACAAAATGCTCTTTTGCCAGGACCGTGAAATCTCTCTTTTGCTTCCTCCTAGGGTTTGAAAATTCTTCCCTGATCCTATGTTGTTTGGAGAGTGATGCTGCCTAGGGCAGGGGTGGAGTCACCGTTTCTGGAGAGATTTAAAAGACATGTAAATGTGACACTTGGGGACATGGTTTAGTGTAGGGCTTGGCAGTGCTGGGTTAACAGTTGGACTCGACGATCTCAAGGGTCTTTTCCAATTGAAATTATTTTGTGATTCTGTGATTCCTCTCATATTCTTTCAGCAGCTGCCTGTGAAACAAGATGTCAGTAATTACAAGAGTACTTCCATAGTGTTTCCTTCTGCACTTGTGACAGGGTATGAAAAAAAACCAACTCTGGCAAACAAGAAATTCCTGTTGAGAGGCAGGGAAATTACAATGCTGGGCTCTGTCTGCGCAATAATTGCAGATTGGCTGGATGGGGGTTGGTGGATGTGGAGTATTTAGCAGCCTTGTTAGCATCTGGTTCATCCTGTGTTTAACTTGGTTAACTAGTGCCTCATCTCAAAGTGACATTAATATGTTGAAAGCTGCATTAATTTTTGCAACCATGTATTTGCTTACAGCCTGC
The DNA here is from genome assembly GCA_013400955.1 of Drymodes brunneopygia. Taxonomy (NCBI): domain Eukaryota; kingdom Metazoa; phylum Chordata; class Aves; order Passeriformes; family Petroicidae; genus Drymodes; species Drymodes brunneopygia. The sequence goes on along the minus strand of VZTZ01048661.1, from coordinate 61,732 downwards.
CTCCCTGAATCCATTATATCCACTGCTCTGCCATTACTTCCCTCTTCATATGTTTTCTCAGTTACATGGATCGAGTTCTTCTCCATTGTTGGCCTGATGGCTCCCTACAGACAAAGTTTCACAGGTCTTAGGTTAATACCACACTTAGTGCCTCTTAAGAAGCACAATTTCCAGTCAAAACAATGCAAAGGAAGCCAAAGTAATGACAGGCCGGCACAGGAATGTTTTATGGAAAACTGCAACACAGCTTCGCCCTAAATTATTTTCTTGTTTCAGAAACATGGCGCTGGGATTTCTTGGAAAGGAAACGTGGGTAGCACAGGAAAATATTTTACAACTGTGTGCTGCTCTGCATGCAGCAGACATTTTTCGTAGTTAAAAAAGCAAGCAGATTGAAGGGGCATTGGGCTGAACCACAGATAAGTGAGCACCAGGGCCACAGCATTCGGTGCAGCTCGGCAGGGCGAAAGCCTCTGCGATGCACTGTCCGAGGACATCCCTGCTTGCAGCAGCTTCCCTTCCTGCTCACGCTCCTCTGAAACCAGACATATGGCATTAATGGAGCCAGGGCATGGATAGCTTCCACTCAGCACACACTGCTTTCCCTCGGGAGCAGTTCTCAGTTCCTCCTTTCTCTTTGAAGCTGCTGGGTTTGTGTTTGCCCTGAGACGTGCGGTGGGGCAGCCCTGCACTGCGGCAAAACCCGTTTCCGTGCCTGTTCAGGAACAAGCGAGAGCACAGGAGTGCAGAGAACTTGATTTGCGGTGAAACCACTTGGTAGAGAAACCCAGCACGATTTACATGCGGCTGACGTGCAAATCGTCACAAGCTGTGGCAGAGGAGGGAGGTTTTTTTTTTTTGCACATCACAAACCCACAAATCTATCACTTCTGCGCAGAGCCACATGCTGCTTCTCCGAGGCAGGGGCCAGACAGCCCTGTGAGCTGAGGTGATGCTCTGCTTCCTGTGGGCAGTGACCACCCCAGTGCTACCTGAGGGTGTCCAGTGCCCTGTGCTGTGCTGTGAAGGTGACGGAAACTCCATATGCAGATACATCAAACATGTGTCACAAACGTCGGTGGGTTGCAAATGTACGGCAGTTCTAGGGGAACTTAGGTTTTTGTGTACAGCAGCCCCAAATGTTGCGAAATCCGAAGTAATTCAAGCCACCACGAAGGAGCAGAGGAGTAACAGGAAGTCCTCTGCTTGAGGAAATGAGTTTGTTTCGTGTGGGGTGGCTTATGATGGCACTGCACGGGACAGACACACCGTGCCCGGGCTTGTGCTGCCAGAACCAGCCTGGCCATCCCTGCTCACGGTGATGCTGTGCTCTGCCCTGGCACCAGCACAGCATCCCTGCCCCATGCCCAAACTCCCAGGCTGCTTCTGGATGAGGAGCAAAGAAGCTCCGTGGCCGGGGAATGGGGCTGGACCCCCGGGGTCTGTGCTGGGAGGTGGATGTCACCCTCACCGCTCGCCTGTTCCCCTCACAGCTCTGCTGTGACTCACCCCAATGAACTCCGTGACAGATCTGTCCTTCTCTGCTTTCCGGAGGCACCAGGTCAGCAGCTTTGAGGTGGGTTAATAAGCTAAATAATTAATGTGCGATTATTAAACGTGGCAAAAATAATGGCCTCGAGTGAGAAAATAAATGCATCCTGCTGTTAAGACCCTGAAAATAGATGATATTTTTGCAAATAACATAGTGTGAGTGCAAGTTCCCACCTGCAAGGGGCACCAGGAACTCGAAATCCTCCTCTACCCCTCAGAATTTGCCACAACTGGAGGAAATGTGGTCACTTGTTATTGCCAGGAACATGCTTCAAACCTCACTGCAAATACTGGCTTCCCACTGCCCTCAGTGAGTTTTAGATCAAGCTCAGGAAACAAATTTCTGCAGCAGTAAAGTGTGGAAACAGTACTTTGCATGAGCCAGCTTAAGATACCTGCACCTGTGAAAATCCCTGTTCCCCCTGTAGGGAAAAAATGGATAAATCATGATAGCAATTTTAAAAAAGACTCCGGAAAGGTCTGCCAGCATTGTGTACTGTTGCCAGAAGATACCTGATCCTCTTAAATCTCAAATACCCTGCCAGTGGTTGCATGCAGGCTGGTAATTCGTGAAGAACAAAGACTTTAGAGTTCAGTGCCTGTATCTGTGCAGCGATGCGGGCACAGACATTTCCTCCACATCCTCTGCCCCTGCTGCCGAGCCGTGGGGTTTGCAGCAAGAGCCCGGGGACTGGCTTAGCATTCCGAAGAGAGAATCCTCGGGGAACCAGGACACCTCTGGGGATGGGAAATATTAAGTACGGCCCACAAAACAAAACGCGAAAGGGAATTTCACTGCGCTGCGGGAGGGCTTGGGGAAATGCTGGCAGTGGTCTGAGGCGGGGAGCAGCCCTTTGCTTGGACAGTGGCTTTTCTCTGGGGACAGGCGCCCTGTTCCCAGGATTGGACGGAGCGGGTGCTCGGATTATTTCCCTCCCGCTGACCGCAATCCTGCCGTTGCCCACTGCTCCTCGCTGTCTGCCGTGTTTACAGCACAGATCTTTATGGGATGCACAAGGCGTGACTCACCCGCGGCTGTGCCCGGACTCTGGCGGAGCTGGGTTGTTGTTAAAGCTGAAACTTTCCTTTCCCTGCCCTGACTCTGCCGATGAGCCGGGCTCCGCTGCACAGAGCTGTTGACAAGACTGTGCTTGTACTCTTTGTTTTTCTTGTTTGTCTTGCCAGAAATCCTGTGCGGGAAGGTTGTTAAGAGTCATTCTAGGTCGGATCTGAATTTCTGAGCAGAGAAACGACGTGTTTGGGACAAGTTGAGCAGTGTTGTGCTTGTGCTGTTGAGGGAGTCTCCCGCTGCCGGTGGGGCTGCACTGCCTCCCCTCCTCTCCATCTCCTCACCATGTGGACCAGCCCAAAATCAGCTACACCACACACGCAGGAGGTACCAGACTTTATACCCTTGTCTTTCATAGCTGAAGATGTCTGTTAAATATTTCTAGACTTTGCCCAATAAATTTCACCACAGTGCTTTTCACATTGGTTTTATTTTTGGTTTTTGGGGGGGGCTTTTTATTTTTTGTTTGGTTTGGGTTTTGTTTGTTTTTTTGTTTGGGTTTTTTTTTGTGGCTATTGGATCCTTAGACTTGTCCTATTGGCAGTGCAGGTCTATTCATGCTAACTTATACTTGGGCCAATATTTGCTGTACACAGGCTTTGTGTCCTCAACCCTAAGTCCTCCAGAAAGGGTCTGTGGTTTACCCTGGTTTCTGCCATTCCTGGGAATCAAAACAGCATCAACTAAGCAGCATTACTTTGGTCAAATTGTATATTTCAGCTTTTTTCTGATACTCGGATGACATTTGTGAGTCTCAATACTCAATACTCAATCCCTACCATACTGAGAAATACTGAAAGGTGTGGCAGAAAGACACAGTCTGAGGAATTTAAGCTCTTAGACCTACACAGCCCTTTCAGCTTCTCAAAATGGCTCCAAGCATCCGTGGCATGATAGTGGTGGGGTCTCCTGTCCAGTGGTAAATGTTGTCCCAGCTTCTGTCTTCTGTTCTTCAGGGTACCCCAGGAGGACAGCAGGCTTTGATTGCTGCTGCCTCTTCTCTGGGGAACTCCCTTTGCCCTGCTGGGTCCGTGACTCATTTCCTCCCTATGGCTCATCTCATCCTGTCTGCTGCCAGAGCTTACAGCTCCCTCTTCTCTTCTGCAGCAGCAAAACTTGTTACAAAAACAGGTGAAGCCATCATGTTGTTGGAAATCTTGTCCCCTTTCCTGCAGCACGTAGAGAGCCTCGTCTGTGAGGCTCTCTATATGATGTAACATGTAAGGAAAAGTGGGGAAAAAATCCTGTTATCTGCCTGTAAAGCCGTTTTACATTCCTGTTGTGCAAATGTGGGGGGAGACACAGGCAATAATAACTCGAATAGTAAGGTAGCCTCAAGCTTCAGTCTCAGATTTGTTAATATAAACTAAAAGCATGAGTAGTGAATGAAGGCAGAAATAACCATGCTGGCAGTGCCAGTTCTTGTGGTGATTGGCATCCTGAAAGTGAGCTGGCCAGGAAATTGGGGTGCACATTTCCCTACCCTGTGGGTGGGACCCTACCCTTGCATGTGCAGCAGAACTTCTATCTTTATGTTGTTATTCAAGACAGGTGATCTTTCTTTTCCCAAGAAACTAATACTTTCTGAGACTGAAAACATGAAAGTTTTAGTTATTGTCTTGCCTTGCCTAAATTTGTTTTCACCTGTCACTCAGATTCAGTTTGCATCATTATTTCTATAAATTTTGAAACAGGAGGCAAAGAAAATGGCGTGGTAGGAATCTTAAAATTATGCAATCTCCTTTTAACATAACCTAACACTGGTATTTGGCTTCCTACAGCTACAGGGGAGAATAAGGACTTTTAAGGTCGATTTTTTTTAATGAGATGAGCTGATGGATCCTGCAGCTGGAAACGAAGGATTGCCATCGTGTTGGGCCTGAGATAGGATGCAGCAGGGCTGTGAAAGGTGGAAAAATGAAAATCATTCTGTGAAATCACTGTCCAGGCTGTTCTCAGGTCTTGTGGAGAGAGATTCATGGGGAAGCTATCAGTCCTCTTATAGCTGAGAGAGAGCAAACCGCTGTGGACTCTGTCAAATGCATCCAGTTTTTTCAGACCTGTTTTAACAGGTAAAAGGCAGCACTGTAGCACTGATGCTTCTCTGCTATAAATAAAAGCATCAGTGTTCTAACCTCAGAACCAACTGCAATTAAAATTTGATGCACAGGGTGTTCTGCCAGTATATATGTGAGGACACAGCTGAAATGCCAGTAATACAGAGCCTGTTTCATTTTTTATTTTTTTTTAATAATGCATTTACTGCTAATTGCAAACTAGAGCCAAACTGTCTGAAGAGAGATTATAGTCATGGGGCATAGTCTGTTGATTCATTCCTTATTTTCTCTTGAAAGACTTAAATATGTGCCACCTGGTGAGGTCATGGGATCTGCTTGATATTTTAAAAAATTTTATTCAGTATCCTTTCCCTTCTTCTTTTCCTTTTTCTGTTTCTCTTCCTTTTTCTTTCTTTTCCTTCTTCTTTTCATTTTCCTTTTCCTTTTATCTTCCTTTTCTTTCTTCTTTTTCCCTTTCTTTGTTTTGCACTTTGTTTGTTTCTCTTTCCTTTCTTTTGGAGGCAGAATGAGCAGCTGAAAACTGACCCACAGCCAAGAGATTTCTACATGCAGCTCTGTGCTCACACTTCACCCCCTAACACGATGCTTTCAGTTCCTGGCTGCAGTGAGCCAAAAAACGCCCTTTTTGAGGCAGAGGTGCACTTTGGAGTGAGGGAAGGCTGAGCCTGCCAAGTCGTGCTGGGGAGTGAGACAAAGCTCTGGATGTGGCCCAAGGACACCCTTGTTGTGCCTCAGCTCTTGTGGTGCCCAGGAGATGGAGATGGTGGGCACAGACACAGCTTGTCCTGTGCCAGCAGCTGGCCAGGGAATGGGGACAAGAGCCCTCACAGGACACTGAAGTTGGAAAAAGTGCTCAGTTCTTCCTCAATTCCTGTAAAAGCTCAGGATGACTTCACTTTCCTATTCCAAAGTTCACGTTCAACACCTGGGAGCTGGAAGCCTTGGAACGGGCGGCGGCTTTTGGAGGCGTCGGAGCTTCTCCCTCACTGGTGCACTCTGCACAAGGCATTGCCACGGCTCCCGGGGTAGCTGGGGACTGGCAGCCAGGCCAGATTTCATCTTTTCCCCCTCAAAGCAGCTCACTTTGTAGCCATGGCAACTCGCTGCCAGGCGCAGGCAGGCCCCGGAGCTGGTGCTCTGCAGCAGCCCTGATCCTCCTCGCCCTGGCTGGCCAGGCAAGGGAGTTTCCAGGAGTCTCCTCATCAGCTTACAGTCAGCTGTTCTGGTCTCCCAGAAGACACCTATGAGGCTGAAATCAGAATGAGAGTTTGTGAGCATCCATTCGTGTGTCACCACATCTCTTTGTGAGGTGCAGCATCCCCTCGAGGGCCACAACATCCCCCTTAAGGGCCACAACATCCCCCTGTGGCGTGCTCCCACATCCCCACCATGGGTGTGGAGCTGCAGACCTTGGGTGAGACTCATCACTAAATCTGAGCAGGGGGAGAGGACTCAGAAAGGGCTCAGTTCTCCTCAGAAAGGCTGTTTAGGTTTTGCTGCTGTCACAGAGAGCCCTGTGCCACAGTGTGCTTTCTCTCTGTCTCAAAAATTCTCCATTGAGATGTGTATTCTGGAGTGCAGCAGGGATTTGATCCTGCTAAAAACCCTAAGGGGTTAAAGGATGGAGTCATACAGCCTGGGACTTTGCTCATCCACTTCTTGCTGTTGTTTGCTGTTGCAGACATTTGTTATGCCCTGCATTAGTCAGATTGTCCTTTAATACACTTTCCTATTACAGCAGCAGCCTTCCTTGGTGCAAATTTCTTAATTAGGATTTCTTAATGAAAACCTTTAGGTTGCTCTTCTGTATTCACATGGGCAGCCAAACTCTTTCCTTTCATTGGCTTGAGGACTTCTCCTGAGGGAAGACAGGATGTAGGAGTAAAACCACATTTTGTTTGTCTCAGCAGCATGTTTTTAGGGCTGTGAGGGGAACTAGGGACAGCTCCCTCCAGACACCACTGAGAGGTGGTATAAGGAAATCACGGGCACATCCTGACCCTGGTGTGAGGCATGGGTCCACCCTTGCTGCTCAGTTCCTGCAGTTCATCTCCTGCTACCAGAAAGTGTTGCTCTGTAACCAGGAGCTGCAGCTCCAGAAGTCTGGTATTGCTCCCCGGGGAGCCATTCTGGCTGTGCTGGAAGAGGCAGCATGGTGCCTGTGGAGCAACACGTTCCAAGAGCCAGCAAGAAGGTGATGCTGGAGCCTCGGGTCTGCATTGCTCATATCTGCAGTACTGATGTTTCTGTGTGCCCAAGTATCCACCCCTGGGTTTCACGCCAAGTGTTGTTTCTAATACAGTGATTTCCCTGGAAAAGGGCAAATCTCCAGATTCACACATCCGTTATGACAGGAGAGACGGGGAGGTGGCTGCAAAAAAAAGATAACTTGGAAAATAGAAAACAACCAATGGGATCTTGTTATACCAAAGAGGGGAGGCTGTTGGCAGATTGTCAGTGCCACCCTCTAGACACTCGTTTGAATCTTGTGAGGATTCACAAATGAATCATAAATCATTGACTGGAGACCATAGCACTGGCAAATATCACAGGATCAGCCTGATTCCAGCCTCACAGGTGTCTTCTGGGAGGCCAGGAGAGCGTAAGCAACTGAGGAGGCTCCTGAGGCTTCCTTTCTCTGGCCAGCCAGCAGCCCAGAGTGAGCAAACCAGAACCAGGGCTGTTGCAGTCACACAAAGCAGCCACTGCTGCTGCAGTGCTGAAGGGAGCAGGGTTTCCATGGTGCTCCTGTTCCCCTCAATGTCCTGCAGGAGGAGGAGATTGATGGAGATATTCCTCATGCTCCTGCATCCCTTTGGCTGTGGACACACTGACCTGGTGCTTTGGCTTCAGGCTGGGCAAGATGCCCAGCAGAGCCAGGATGAGAGTGGTTGTTGGAGCCATGGCCTGGGGGAGAGGGCATTCAGTAGGTCTGGCTGGGAGGGTGCAGGGGCCTGGGGGAACCTGGAATGTCCCCTGAGCTTCTCTGGGCACCTACCACACTGAGAGCCTCGAACTCCATCTGCCTGCAGCCCCAAGAGAGATACCATTCCCTGTCCTAAGGGTACCAGCTCTCACTCTAGGTTTAAACTCCCAAGGCATCTTTCCCAGTCCCCAGCCAGCCCGGCATTCCCCCTGTGAGTGCACTCACTGGCTGCCACAATCCAGCTGTGCTGGGGCTGTGGCTGGGGCTGCCTGGTGATGTCCCTGGCACAGCTTCCAGTTTGCCTCACCCTTCATGATATTGAAGCATCCAGAGCTGGATCTCCCAGCCCACAAGCCCCAGCCTTGGTCCCCACTGCCAGGCTCAGCAGCTCCTGGGCATCCTCATGTTGGGAAAGTCCAGCCACAGGAGCCTCCTGGGACCCTCTGGACCAAGGTGGCCTTTGACCAAACCCTCCAAAGCCGTAACTGGAAGGAACATGGGGACTGTAGGTGGATGTTGCTGGCTTAGGTGGAGAGGTGCGATGTTTTCTAGGCCACATCATCTTACTCTGAGTTTTCTTACAGTGAAGAGTTATGACCCCTTGGGCAGAGACAAAATTCTCCTCCTTCCTCTCCTCTTGTACTCTTGGATTCCTTCTACTCTTGTCATTTCTTACCTGGCAGAAGAGATCCATCCCCTCCTTGCTGCCATTTGCTTTCAGGGAGTTGTAGAGAGTGATAAGGCCTCCCCTGAGCTTCCTTTCCTCCAGGATAAACACTTCCAACTTCCTCAGCCACTCATCTGACTCAATCTCTAGACCCTTCCCAACTCCTGAGCTACTCTGGACACACTCCTGCACCTCAATGTCTTTCTTGTCATGAGGGGCCTAAAACTGAACACAGGATTTGAGGTGTGACCTAAGAGCAGTGCTTTTCCCTCACCCGCTCAGTGGGTCACTTTGTTGTAGAAGGAGATTGGGCTGGTGAAGCAAGACTTGCCCTGTGGTCACAGTTCTCCTCCACAGTTCTTCTGCCTGTCAATGCATTGAAACAAAATCTGTGTCTAGTTTGCATGAAGCAATTTGCATGATGAAACTGATTGTTTTATTCTGGTTTTTCGTGGTCACACTGAAGCACCAGTGACGGCAAGTGATCTGGACTGCAGTCAACTCTTTTGGGTCATGGTCATATGCTAATGGTGCCTATATTTGCCCCTTTCCTGCAATCTAATCTTTAGTTCATGCTACAGGCTTTTTTTTTTTTTTTTTACTACTTGGATTCTTTGAAGACAAGGAAGGACCAACACATGTAAGGACTTTTGAGCTCTTGCCCAGTGTTTGCATATTCTCCTGGAAAGAGGAACAGCTGAAGGGAAACACGCCAGCCAGCAATAAGGAAGGTCAGATTCCAACATGATAACTGCTCTCCTGCACTGCTGTTTCATCCACTTTTCAGCTCCTTACAATTGCAACCCAGCAGAGCAACGCGTGGAGCAAGGGTGACACGCTGTGATGGTCCAGGAGAAGTACAGGGGTGTTGCTGTGGTTGTCCCTTCTTTGTTCAGGATGGTTTCAAATGCACAGTGGATGGACTTCATCCACTGTGGCTCAGGGCCAGCCGAATGTCCTCCCAGTGTCTGTGGCCACCAGAATCAGCAGTTCCATAGGAACAAGCTCAGTCCCAAAACCAAGTGAGAAGAAAACGCTGGCCAAAGCACAAGTTCTGTTCGTCTTAGCAAGGCTGCCCATCCTCTTAAGGAAGAGAAAAATAGTTTTACATCTAAAGGAAAAATTTCCCAAGTAAAATCCGGTAAAGCAGGTTGCCACATCATCCTGGGAGTCAATCAAATTTGGATTCTCAGATTTGTGCCTTCTAGTTATTCCCTACTGACTTCTAACAAGGTTGCAGCAGAAGGGCCTGCCTTGCTAGATGTTAAGGGGTGTATATGTGAAGGTGTCATGAGATGAATCTAGAAAGGCTTCAGCCTGTTAGATACCAAAAAAACCTTTCTGACCATCAAAAAAGTTAGGAAAGAAACCAAGCAGAGTGTCCTCTGTTGCCTAATAAATTGTGAACTCTGAAGAAAGTTATACTATCAGTCACAACAACAACTGGGAAAAATTATTCCAAATATGGACCTACCTTCTGCCACTGGGTTTGCTGTGCTTTTTGTACAAATAGAGAAAAAAAAAGGTGTCACGGGGTTCAAAGTTCTTTAGGAAACTAGGCTAAGAATGCAAGATAGATTTTGCTTTAGGAAAATAACAGCCCAGGAAATAAACACATTTAGTAATGATGAGTATCCTGGACAAGATTCAGCTGGTTTCTGGCATTGCTTTGGGTATTGGCTCCCTTTAAGAGAAGGATTAAATTGGCATTTTCACCATACATGAACTCCCCTTGTCTTTAAAAACAGCAGGTCATGGAGCACGGCTGCTCTGACCAGAGGTGTTTGGATTAGAGCTGGAAATTCAGCAGCCTGAATTCCTGTGAGATCCTGAGAGCACAGACAGTGCATGCCCACCCCAGAAGGGCCATGCTTCTTCTCAGCATGAAGCATGAAAAAAGCCCCTGAGCTGTTGCAGCCAGGTGATGATAAAGTAGAGCTGCTCCTCTCTCAGAGCAATGCCAGTCTGATCTCTGTCCTGGAGCTATAGATGAATGATATTGCCTGAATTCCAGCATTTACTGAAATACAGAGATCTTACAGACAGAAAAAGGCCATCGATATGTGACAGCTACTTCCCCTGCATAAACTTAATTTTTCAGAGGTTTTGCTCAAATCAGGATGAGAAACCTGATACCAGTTCTCATCATGCTGTCCTTGAAAAATAAGGGAGAATCTTTCCCACAAAATATGACGTTCATAAAGTCCATGTAAATAATTGCTGTGTCTTCACTCTGTGTCTGCTTTGCATTATTAACCATTGCAGGTTTTATTGTGAAGCTTCACTGATCATTTGCATCTTGCAGAGGCAACACAATTGGAAAGCAAATGAACTTCACCACTGGCTCTGCAAGTGATTTGCAGTTTGGAGCTATTGGGATGGTGGTACAGAATAAATTTTATCCTGAAATCCTTTCCTTGGAGTTTCCCACTGTTAATGGAAGCTTTTTCTCTCTCAGCACCAAGTATTTCCCTGCAGATGTTATGCTATATTTCCTTTTTAACTTCTCATACACTCATAATATATTCTATCACATATGACTCTCTGGAGTGACTGATGCCATACTGTAAAAATTTTTCTTTATCCTGCCCTGGACCTTTGCAAATGCTCCAGACTGTTGTTAGAAATACAGCTCAAACTATTCATGTTTTCTTAATAGAAGATGTTACCCTGGAAGATTGAAGCTATTACCTCCCTGCTGTCATTCTCTGGAAAATCGATCAATTTGCTAAGTAGGAGGAAGAATAACCTGTTCTACTCACCAGTTTTTTTTAATCAGTGGGTATGTTCATGGCTTGTTAGCAGAGCCTTGCCTGCCTCTCTGCATGCTGCCAGCCTGACACAGCAGCTTCTTTCCCAGCCCTTTCCCTAAATCCTCAGGGGAAAGCTGTTACTGAGAGAGGCTGGCTCATCATCATGCTTATGTGATGACTTTCTCTGCTGCATATAACTCAAGGGATGTGGCTGTTTCACAGGGATGGTGACAGCCTTGGGTACAGCCAGGATGATGTGAAAACAGTTTTTCAGTGAAGAGCAGGCCATTTTTTTGTTTCCCTCCCATTGTAGTGAAAATAAATCAGAGGAATTTCATCAGCTGGAACAGAGGGTTGATAATGATGGGGCAACCCTACTTTGATTAGATTCTGAGGGCCAGGCTCCTCCTGGTGACAGCAGATGCAGTGCTAATGGGTTTCAGTGGGCATTGGAGGGACCTGGAGAAACCCAGTGTGCAGTGATGTGAGTTTTGGTCCTCCCATCTTGTCTGTAGGCCCATGAAGATGCCTATATGGCACCTGGGGACATGGTTTAGTGGAGGGCTTGGCTGTGCTGTGTTAACAGTTGGAGCTCATGATTTCAGAGGGTTTTTCCTACCTGAACTATTCTGATTCCCTGCATCTGTGATTCTGTGAATATACACACAGTGTGAGCATTCCTGCTGGCTGGGGCTGCATCCACCCTGATAAAGGTATCACAAAACCCAGTTTCTCCACACTGAGATGGCTTACTAAACCCAGTTTCACTATGGCTAAGCAAGGTTTAAAAAGGGACCCAACTGAACCTGGTGAAAAAGTTTGCTTCTGAACTCATGGAGGTATTTTAACTTCGTGCTTCAGACCACCTTCCAGCACTGCCTGTCGTCTCTGCTGGTCTTCCAGTAATTTGCCTTTGACTCCACTTTCATTTAAGGTTTATTCTCCTCTCTGCAGAAAATACTTCTTCCCAGTAATCCTATTTTGTAATCCCTTCCATGACTGTTCAATTTATATTGCCTTGAACCTCCCATGATCTTCTGCAAAGGAGCAATCAGATCTCTGCAGGCTTGTCCAACCCCATTCTCTCTTCTGTCAAGCTACAAACATCTCAAAAACACCCCTGGTCCTTTCCTACCCTTCCCAGACACAATTCAGACAGAGCTGCACAATCTGACAGAGGACAGCCAAATTGCACTGGTGCCATGGAAAGGATGCCCAGTGTTTATTGCTGTGCTGTAAACCTTGAGATAAACTGGCTCTGTGAAACCTGTAACTCGCACCTCGCTGCCTTTAGGAAGATCAGGAGGACCTGTCAGTAATTCCTGCTGCATTTCTACTGATGTTTTCTCAATGTTGCCTCCGAGGCACAGCAATGAAAGACAGTTTTGAGTGTTTTATAGAAAAGTCTATATAAATTAGGTTAGGGAAGTCCCTCTTCCACATGAGAAGATGTACTCTCTGTACTCCCTCTTGGTTGAAAATAGGGCTGCAGCATTTTGCAGACCTTGATCAGAAGAGACTGAATTGTTTTCCAAGCACTAATTTTCCTGATTTGTGCCTCAGCAGCATGGACAGGCTCTCCCAGGAAAGGGAAGAGCAGTGGCCAAGGGGCTGAGCACCATTTTCGTCACAGCCCTGGCCTTTTGTTCCCAGTGCAGAGAAGGGGCTAGAGATCCAGCCCCCAGTGCTCCCCCAGGAGCATCACTGTGCTTCCCACAGCAGTGGAAGGATTTCTGCCTCATTTGAATAATGGGTTAATTAGTGCTCCTCTGTTTAAAATTGCTCCATTTCCGAGTCCGTCAAAGTCTGTGAAAGCTTTGTCACGTGTTTTATGGGGTTTAGGAGGCGGCATAATTTATATGAAATAAGGAAAAATTATGCAGGAAAAGGAAGAAGTTATTCCAGAATAGAAGCCATTAGCACAAACAGTAAAAATTACTTTTTTTTTTAAAAAAAAAATCTATTTTGAGAATTCATATACATATTTTTGGGCCTCATTCTCTCTCCTAGCACCACGCAGCACCATGGCAGGACCCAAATCCATAACAGGATGCACTGGGCTTTTTGTGCAAAGCCTTGGGTGACCTGGAAGCATTTCCCTCTTGCAGGGCAGGTGAAAGCTCTCAGGAAACATCTGGTGGTGGGGGTGGTCAGTTCTTTGGGTTTGTTCTGCAGCAGCTTCAGCAGAACAGAGGAGAAGGAGCTCAGCTTGATGGGATTCTGTAGGTGGTGTGGAGAGCACATCTACATCTTTCTTTTTTTTTTTTCCTGAGAAATAAGTGGAGATAAATAATTCATCAGGAGAAACACCACAGAGGGTTGAATTTGTTGCCATTCCTCACAGAGTAGGCTGTTAAAATACATGTTGCTTTCTGCCAGGACCTGATGAACACTTACTGTCTAAATGAATAAAAACATATTAGGAGTCCAGGCAAGGATTCTTCTCATGAAAATAACTGTGGATGAAGTCAATAAAATGTTATGCTGTACAAAAGAACTCATGAAGTCATTGTGTAAATGAGGATTGGTTGGTTCAGTCTGAGCACATGCTGAATCTGAGCATTCCCCTCAAGCATTCCCCTCAGTCACAGAATCACAGAACCATTTCGGTTGGAAAATTGTTCTTAGATTAGGTTAGAAAAGTCCTCCAAAATCATTGAGTCCAATCGCTAACTCAGCACTGCCAAGTCCACCAGTAAGCCATAACCCCAAGCCACATCTATATGTCATTTACATCCCTTCAGGGATATTAACTTCACCCTGGGAAGCCTGTTCCAACACACATCAACTCTTTGAACTGAAGAAATTTTTCCTAATATCCAAACTAAACCTCCTGTGGTGCAACCTTAGGGTCTTTTTTTTTCCTCCTGTCCTTGTAACTTCTGAGAAGAGGCCATGCAGGGGAAAGATCTGCTCATTGGAAGGCAGTGAGAACTAAATTTTGATAAGCACAGATCATTGTTTGTTAAAGTCTAGGAGAATTTCCATTAATGTAAACATTTGTGATATGCATACTGGCCCTTCCCTGTAAACATGATGCTTATGGCAGACTCTTGGTGTGGGGCTATCACAGCTTCACCAGGATTTGTGGGAGCCACTCGTGAAGACAAGAGAAGATGCTGGATGCTGATTTACCTCTAGGGATCTCTTGAATCAAAGCCCAAACCTTTGTACCAATGAGTGGGAGCATGGGCTGTCAGGTTGTCTGGTTTCAAGCCAAAACATTAAAATCTGATGTTAATTTGTCTCACCTTGCCCATCAATGACATTTCAATGGAACAGAAGTTTGTGAAAGCACCCTGACACCAATTCTTATTTTAAAAACTGCTCCAGAGCAGCCAAATAACAGGAACATCTGGGGTCAGCTGGCAATTACCTGTGTTCCCAGGTATCATCCTGCTTCAGCATCTGACCACCACCTTTGCAACTCCTTTTCAGGCCAAGGCTACATGCTGTTCTAACTACCCAAGAAGTTTGTCACGAGAAGAAATGTTGCACTGGCAAAAAGATAAGCCTATCTGAATGCATTCTAGAGGTTTTCCTCATAGTTCAGCTCATTTACAGGTGGCCATACAAACCTGTTTGTGTGGTTACAACTGCAGCTCTACTTACCATAGCTATACATGGACTGATTACAGCAAAAAAAAAAAAAAAGAGAAACACAGAAAGAAAACATCTTGGGAATGCCCTGGTTTTAAAGCTTCCTTCTTTCCTGGCTTTGTGGTGACTTGCCAAAATTGGTGCCCTGCACTAAGCATCATCTGTGGGGCTTTGTGAGGAGGGACCCTGGGCTGATGCCAGCTGCAGAGCTGGGAGAATCAGCCCATTCATCAGAACAGGGGATGTGGGAGTGCATCAGTCATTCCTTTCCCTTGACACGGGGTCAGGAACACAGGGATGATCTCAGGCACCAGCAACTTTCATTACCTTGAAAACCCTGACTGCCAGTCCAAGGCATGATTCCTTGTTTGCAGAGATAATGTCAATGGCTGGAATAATCCATCGACCTGATCCAAACGGAAAAGTAAACACTTTATTTCCATCCAGAGCCCTGTTTGCTAGGCTGTGGTGCCTGTGACACACTGGAGGATGAGCTCACACTCATGAAATATTTCAGTTCCCACTTCTATTGTCCTTTGCAACAGAAGCTCTTACCTCTGTTTTTACCATAAAACCCTTGTAGGAGAGAGATCATCCGCAGTTCTGACTCAGACCATTAAGGGCATGTTGAGAAATAACTTTCATTTCCCAGAAGACTAATTTACGTCAGCAAGCAAGAAGATAATCAGAGTCATAAATCNCACAAACAGTAAAAATTACTTTTTTTTTTAAAAAAAAAATCTATTTTGAGAATTCATATACATATTTTTGGGCCTCATTCTCTCTCCTAGCACCACGCAGCACCATGGCAGGACCCAAATCCATAACAGGATGCACTGGGCTTTTTGTGCAAAGCCTTGGGTGACCTGGAAGCATTTCCCTCTTGCAGGGCAGGTGAAAGCTCTCAGGAAACATCTGGTGGTGGGGGTGGTCAGTTCTTTGGGTTTGTTCTGCAGCAGCTTCAGCAGAACAGAGGAGAAGGAGCTCAGCTTGATGGGATTCTGTAGGTGGTGTGGAGAGCACATCTACATCTTTCTTTTTTTTTTTTCCTGAGAAATAAGTGGAGATAAATAATTCATCAGGAGAAACACCACAGAGGGTTGAATTTGTTGCCATTCCTCACAGAGTAGGCTGTTAAAATACATGTTGCTTTCTGCCAGGACCTGATGAACACTTACTGTCTAAATGAATAAAAACATATTAGGAGTCCAGGCAAGGATTCTTCTCATGAAAATAACTGTGGATGAAGTCAATAAAATGTTATGCTGTACAAAAGAACTCATGAAGTCATTGTGTAAATGAGGATTGGTTGGTTCAGTCTGAGCACATGCTGAATCTGAGCATTCCCCTCAAGCATTCCCCTCAGTCACAGAATCACAGAACCATTTCGGTTGGAAAATTGTTCTTAGATTAGGTTAGAAAAGTCCTCCAAAATCATTGAGTCCAATCGCTAACTCAGCACTGCCAAGTCCACCAGTAAGCCATAACCCCAAGCCACATCTATATGTCATTTACATCCCTTCAGGGATATTAACTTCACCCTGGGAAGCCTGTTCCAACACACATCAACTCTTTGAACTGAAGAAATTTTTCCTAATATCCAAACTAAACCTCCTGTGGTGCAACCTTAGGGTCTTTTTTTTTCCTCCTGTCCTTGTAACTTCTGAGAAGAGGCCATGCAGGGGAAAGATCTGCTCATTGGAAGGCAGTGAGAACTAAATTTTGATAAGCACAGATCATTGTTTGTTAAAGTCTAGGAGAATTTCCATTAATGTAAACATTTGTGATATGCATACTGGCCCTTCCCTGTAAACATGATGCTTATGGCAGACTCTTGGTGTGGGGCTATCACAGCTTCACCAGGATTTGTGGGAGCCACTCGTGAAGACAAGAGAAGATGCTGGATGCTGATTTACCTCTAGGGATCTCTTGAATCAAAGCCCAAACCTTTGTACCAATGAGTGGGAGCATGGGCTGTCAGGTTGTCTGGTTTCAAGCCAAAACATTAAAATCTGATGTTAATTTGTCTCACCTTGCCCATCAATGACATTTCAATGGAACAGAAGTTTGTGAAAGCACCCTGACACCAATTCTTATTTTAAAAACTGCTCCAGAGCAGCCAAATAACAGGAACATCTGGGGTCAGCTGGCAATTACCTGTGTTCCCAGGTATCATCCTGCTTCAGCATCTGACCACCACCTTTGCAACTCCTTTTCAGGCCAAGGCTACATGCTGTTCTAACTACCCAAGAAGTTTGTCACGAGAAGAAATGTTGCACTGGCAAAAAGATAAGCCTATCTGAATGCATTCTAGAGGTTTTCCTCATAGTTCAGCTCATTTACAGGTGGCCATACAAACCTGTTTGTGTGGTTACAACTGCAGCTCTACTTACCATAGCTATACATGGACTGATTACAGCAAAAAAAAAAAAAAAGAGAAACAGCAAGAAAACATCTTGGGAATGCCCTGGTTTTAAAGCTTCCTTCTTTCCTGGCTTTGTGGTGACTTGCCAAAATTGGTGCCCTGCACTAAGCATCATCTGTGGGGCTTTGTGAGGAGGGACCCTGGGCTGATGCCAGCTGCAGAGCTGGGAGAATCAGCCCATTCATCAGAACAGGGGATGTGGGAGTGCATCAGTCATTCCTTTCCCTTGACACGGGGTCAGGAACACAGGGATGATCTCAGGCACCAGCAACTTTCATTACCTTGAAAACCCTGACTGCCAGTCCAAGGCATGATTCCTTGTTTGCAGAGATAATGTCAATGGCTGGAATAATCCATCGACCTGATCCAAACGGAAAAGTAAACACTTTATTTCCATCCAGAGCCCTGTTTGCTAGGCTGTGGTGCCTGTGACACACTGGAGGATGAGCTCACACTCATGAAATATTTCAGTTCCCACTTCTATTGTCCTTTGCAACAGAAGCTCTTACCTCTGTTTTTACCATAAAACCCTTGTAGGAGAGAGATCATCCGCAGTTCTGACTCAGACCATTAAGGGCATGTTGAGAAATAACTTTCATTTCCCAGAAGACTAATTTACGTCAGCAAGCAAGAAGATAATCAGAGTCATAAATCTTTGTCCGTGTCCATATCGCCTGATTGCTTTAAAAATATCGGGACAATACTTTTTATACCTTAACCAAATGCAGAAATTAGGCTTGGTTTTCCTAAGACCTGCACAGCATGGCACTTAGTCTGGTTTATATCTGCCTCATTTCCAGCATGCTGGAATTAAGCATGGCCTGTAAATTACGCATGACTTTTTAACATTCATGTGTCCCATAATTTTACTTTATTGATCAGTTCTTTACCATAATTGGCAACAACCCATGAGGAAATGGATGTTCTACATCAGGCAAATGGGCATTTTATTGATGTAGTATTGGGGAAGCAATAGGCATGCTCAGCAAGCTAAAATGTTCCTATCCTTGATGTTTGTTTGAGAGCAGTGGTGGTGTTCTCATGCCTGCATTTTACCTGGGGTCTTCATGGGAGTTAGAAAACCTGCTTCATTTAATATTTGTAGGGGAGCTATCTTATCCACCTAGCCCTTTATTAATCTTAATGAAGGTAACCATGTATGTTCCTTTCCCTCTATTAATATCAATGGCAAGGAGCACAAATGTCAGTGCAGGGATTCCAAAGTTTTTTCCTTAGGACTAGCAGCCAATTTTTCCTTTTCCCACTCTCTCCATCTTCATTCCACATGCTTTCTGAATAGGCACACACAGCCAATCGCAAAAGAAGGCTCTTCTGCTGATCCCCATGCTGGAGGAATAGCAATTCCTTTCACTTTAGGAGGAACAAACTCACCATGAATAATCTGGTTAATAAAGTCTGTGTACTGAACTACAGCCTTTGCCCTTGTATCAGTTGTAAATCACAGAATCACTCAGGTTGGAAAAGGGCTTAAAGATCATCAAGCCCAGCCCCAGAACTGCCAAGTGCCACTTCTACACATCTTTTAAATTCTCCCCCAGGATGGTCACTGCACCACTTCGCTTTGGCAACACCTAACAACCCTTTTGGTGCAGAATTTTTCCCCTAATATCCAGATCTAAACCTCCTCTGGTGCCACTTGAGGCCATTTCCTTATCCTGTTGCTCACCTACCTGTGAGAAGAGGCCAACTCCCCTCTTGCTACGACCTTTCTTCAGAGGGTGGTTAGATCCCCACGTGAGCCTCATTTTCTCCAGGCTAGACAAGCTCATCTGCCTCGACCACTCCTCACCAAACCCTTCTACAGCCCTGTACTCCAAACCCTTCTACAGCCCTGTTGCCCTTCTTTACATGTGCACATGATTTAAAACACATCAACATTCAAAAAAATCAATGTCCCAAGAAGAGTTACAGCCATATCTCTGCTGTCCTTATGTTCAGATCATGGGAAAGGAGAAACCAATCCCTTCATTCCAGAAGTAAACACAGCCCTTAATTAGATAAAATAGATTTATTATAAAAACGGTTTCTGATTGGACAGGGTTGGCATCAACCCTTTTATTGCTTTGAAGAGTGAGGACAGAGCCTTCCTGGTGGGCCATGTAGCAGAGACTTTTAGGTGGTCCCCCAAAACTCCCAAAGTGCAATTATGACCACAAAGCACTGATGATGACCTTTCCTGACTCCATTTGTACATCTGTGGAGATAAAGATTCACAGTGTGAGAGCAGTTAAAGAAAATTTAATTCTCTGTATGCACCTCCTAAATAATTTTAATGTGCCATTTGCGCTCCTTGCATTCTGCTTTGGGAAGACACCTGACTATGTTGATAAAAGTGATTAGGGCAAGAGAGTCAATCCTGTGTCAGTTACTGGGTGTCTGTAATGAGATCAATTTTCTCATTTTATTTGCTGCTCATCAATCAACCTTACACTTGTTGAATGTAACTGAATTTATGTCCAACAGCAAAATGAAGATATTTAGATTTACTCTAATAAAATCTTGTACCAAAGTTATATTAAACTGCAGAGAAAAATGGGAACTGCTCTGAAACATCTTAACTTGAAGTCTGCATATAGCAAAAATGCTCCTTGTTCAAGCATAACTTGCCTTTAACTCTTCATTTTTCTCCAGAGTGCACTGTAACAGAAATAGTAAAGTGGAAGTACCTCAGGCCTTTTTTTTTTTTTTGAGGTGGGGAGGGAGGGAAAGAGCTTCAAAATAGTTGATGAAAAACCCTTAATTGTGCTCTCAGAAGGTCTTGGATGGACTCACACGTCATACAAAGTACAAATCTCTGTAGTTTGTGTCAAAATTAAATAAGGATTATTAGGAAGAGTAAAAGCCATTGCACACAAATAATCCTAAAAGTGAAGTACAGAGTGCCTTTAGTAGCCACACTGACAAGGAAATCTAGTGTAATGCACCAGGCAGATAAAGCATTTCTTCAAATATCCTGGAGCCCAAGAGCAGATTATTATAAAGTAAAATGGCAAAAGAAATATAGTCTTCAGCTAGTCCAGAAGTTTTTTGTACTCTTTAGCAAATAAAGCCTGTAAAGCAGAGTCCTCCCTGCACCAAAACAATCAAAACAGAGAAGGGGGAAAAAAGGAAACAAAACCCCCAGAATGTGTACAATTCTGGGCCAAGAGGATTTGTTGTGAAAGCATCCTTGGGAAAGTATCATCAACCATCTTGTAAGAGCAGCATTCACAGACAGCTTTTTTGGGAGTAAATCAAACATAGCTTCATGATATTTGACTAACAGGCCATTAATAAATAGTTTATGGGGAAACCATTCTTTATTACACATCATGTGATAGAGAATAAATGTCTTGATTTTTGAGTTTTTGGGAAGCCAGGGAATGCAGTGACCATCTGAATGAATTACTGACCATTTTCTTGGACATGGGGGGAAAAAACACTTTGTTTCCTTATAAATAATACTTTTTCAATAGGACTAACTGATATTACACAACCACGGCATCAGAATGCACCTGCCACACTTTTTCCAACATATTTGATCTCCGTAGTAACTTTGTGAATATGCGGAATGCTCCATAAATATTTAATTCATATTATTCTGCAGGCACAAGTGCCGGGGAAGAGTCAGAAAGTGACTCATTGTTTCTTAATAAAAGATGAGGGACAAAGGAGCTCTGGCATCAGAGTGGGAGAGGGCTCTTGGGGGCTGATAAAATCATCCAAGGATTTTAAAAAAATCCTGTGGGATGAAAAAAAGTATCTCTTGTTTGAAAAAACAAGGGTATTTGAGAAAACAGGCACAACTGGTCTACTCTATAATAACAAAAAGAAATATTAGCAGTAAAATAAGGGTAAAAACAGTAATTTATTCCATCTTTCATGAGGCTTTAGCCATAATATCACGGGTGGAAATAAGAAAAGAACAGTGTGATCATGCACTAAAATAACTGATTTATCATTAAGCATTTTATACAAGGTACAGCCATTCCTGCGCCCTTCTGGTACAATTTATTTGCCTTCTGTTTATGTTCCCATTTTTCTGGAATTTGTCTTCACTGACTTGTTGGCCTAGAGCAAATTTACCTTAACTGATTAATTTCAGGATGGCTCTGAGACAATACCAAGCATTAACTCCACCTTTTGAGTTTAGCTGGTTAAATGAGAGCAGATGCACTGCCAGCTATGAAGATCCTGCAGGAAAAAATGGTGAAACAAGATTTTCCTGAAATGAACTGTGCCTGAGGTTTCTCAACCCACCCCATCCCATCCTCTGGGTGAGAAGGTTACAACCCACATTCACTTGAGCCACGTACAGAGATGACTGAGCTCACTATGACACTGCTTGGGAAACTTATTTGCTACTCATTTTAAAGTCAGTAAGAACCCTTTAAAAAAATGAACAAACAAAACCAACCCATCACAGAAAAAAGAAACACCAAAAAGACCAAACCTGTCTACAAATGGCAGCTGGTCAGAGGCTGCTGCAGGACATCAGTCATTAGACCTGGGACAGCGAGCTCTGCCCCCTCAATACTGCTTCTCGTGAATTCTTTAAACATTCTTGAAGATGACTTCAAGATGATTTTACCTATCTTTTTTTCCCCTGAATTTGTGAAAGTTTTCACTCCATAACCCAATTGAGATTTTATTGAAAAATGGCTATGTAAAGGATGTCTGAAAAATGACTAATCATCATTGCATCAGTCTCATTGACTTATCCTCATTACCTGACACTTACTTTCTCTGCATATGAAGGTTTTTCTCTACTTTGCATACTCTGGTATTAAATTCTGCCTTCAAGCAAAATTTTGAGCAACAGCCCAGGAGATAAATGGTGAGGTGTACCTTGCTAGAGTAACCATATATTTCTATTTTTGACTGGGCTACATTTTGAGTTGCAGCACGACCCCGAAAGTGATGCCTGATGCCTGACAGTTATTGTTATGAATTGCTTTTGCAGATCTTTCAAGCCTGCAGGATGCTATCAATCCTCAGGGAAAGCACTGAAGGGTGAATTCTACATCAGTTCCCATTTTAATTTTAAATTAACAGTGTCTTAGTTGTGTGGAGCTGCACGCTAGATGAGCACCCACAATTTTGTGAAAGATACCCTGTTGTTTCCAGGTTTTGTTGGTCCTGCTATCATTTTTCCTGCACCAAGAGGTCAGTGCTGGAGAGTTTAACCCATCTCCTGGGGATCTGCCAAGAGCTGCTCAGCGTGAGGTGAGGGTTGAACATGGGGATGCTCCTGCCTTCAAGTGGAAGGAGCTGGCATTTTCTTTTACAGCCCCACTGAGCCACTAAGAAGGTTATCAGTCAACCAAGAAAAACGTGAATGCCTTCAGAAACATTCTTCCCTATTATCGCCTCCAAAACAGGACCAAAGATTGTGGTGCTACAGCTTATGCATGTAATTAGTATTTCACAACCCTGTCATTAACACAGTGTGCCTTCATGCTACGCTAACATCTCAGGTGCTGCATAAAGAGAAGTGCAAATCCTTCAGGGTGGATTAATCCTCTGTGTTTAAATCAATCCTTCTTTTCTTTTATATCTGCTCAAATCCTGATTCAGTTTTATGCTGTAATATCACCAAGACTCACTGGGTACAGCTGCATGTCTGCTTTGGGCTGTTGTGTAACCTCGAAATGGCCACAGAAATGAGAAGGAAGTTGTCCTTTTTTGGGTGCATTGAAAATACAAACATCTGTAAGACTTCAGGGGGCAGAGAGGCCTCAACAACAACAACAACAACAACAACAAGCTAAATTGCCTCAGCTGTTTTACCAGCCAAGAGGGTGGCAACTTTGAGGGCAGATCACTAAAGCCTGAGACACTGTGCCAGCACAATGGGTGAGTGCTGACAGCAGGGCCAGGCAGGCAGACATTTTGCAGCTTATTTGTAAAACTCCTCTTCAGCATGGAAAAGCTCAAACACCAAGGAAAATGTGGGTTTTGAGTGGTGGTTTTGGTCCTGCATGGCCTGAAGCTGGCAAGGAAAAGCATCCCCAAAAGCATCCTGGTGACATCCCTGCCCTCCCCACTGCCTGTGGCCTTGCTGCTGCTCCAAGAGATGGAAATTGCCTTTATTGCCCCTGGATAAAGAGCACTGTCTGTTTCCCTATCTCACAGCCATTCAGGCTTCCGAACTTCTGCAAGAACAAGCAGTAAAATAAGACATAAAGTCAAGATACTGCTGTTTTATTCTCTGAGCAATGCCAAAAGAGCTAAAAAAGGCATAATAAATATCTGGCAGCAAATGGGAATGCTGTTGTGCTCAATGCCAGTTTTATGATGCCAAGGTAAAGCTGGTTTAAGTCACTCCTATAACTTACACCGGCATGGCACAGACTTTTGACGTTCACTGTATTTTCATTCCACCAAAAGTTATAATCCTGCAAGTGTGGATCCACTTTCTTTTCCTACCTATTCTTGGAGAGAACCATTATATATAAGAGTTCTCAAAAACAGGGTGCAGGAG
This sequence comes from Drymodes brunneopygia, assembly GCA_013400955.1. Lineage (NCBI taxonomy): Eukaryota > Metazoa > Chordata > Aves > Passeriformes > Petroicidae > Drymodes > Drymodes brunneopygia. The sequence continues at coordinate 38,179 of VZTZ01048661.1, read as the reverse complement.
AAATTCTGGACATATTTCACCCCTAAGATTTGCTAACATTTCTGAGCTGAGTTTTGTGTCTTAAGACTAGCACTGCCTAATATATAAATAATATTCTTATAAATGCATAAGAAAAAGCATTTACCCCATTTGAAATGTGTGTTTACCCTGTAGGAGAGGTGTTTACTTAGTGTCAAAGAGATGAAGATTTGAGCTTTGTGAGCTCAGAATGAACTTCCCACTACCTGCTGTGGGGGCAGAAGAGAGTCCTGGCCCAGCTGGAGCACCCAGCTGCTACTTCTTTCACAAGAAAATAGTAGAAAGGGACAACTGAAGAGGATAGAATTTTTTTATTGTGTAAATAAATATAATAAATCTGGAAATACAGAATATTTCACTTACCTTGACAGCTTTAAAGGCTAAAGATTTCCAACACAAAATTATCGCTGGTCATGAGGCAATGTGATTACCTGCAAATTGCATGTGGGTACCCCATGCTCTAAAACAATCTAATTCCATTA
>VZTZ01048661.1:0-37241 GCA_013400955.1 Drymodes brunneopygia | reverse complement strand
GCTTCTTTCTCTCATTCTCCACAAAACCATAATTTTAAAATTCCTCTCCCCTTTCAGCAGAGTGCTTTGCACATGAAGGATACTATTGACATATTCGGCAGGGTATTTTTAGCATAGAGGGAAAAATAAAATCTTGGGAAAGGTCAGCTCTTTCAGTGCGCTAATTAAATTTCTGCGGAAGGAGATTTTGTCACAATGGTGACACGCAGGCTCGTGGGGACGTCACGCAGCAGCCTGCAGCCAGCAGCCCGGGTGAGAGGGACTGGCAGGGGTGGACCTGCCTGCCTGACAGATCGCCCTTGAGTCATGCAGCACCAGATTTCCTTCCCTGATGTCTGCATTTTGGCAGGGCAAGCAGAGGGATCTCACAAAAAGAGGATTCCTGTCAGCTAATGGCAGCTCTGTGCATCCTCTTCTGGGAGCAGGATGTGCTGAGCCAGGGATGGGTCCAAGGTAGTGCCATCAGTGAGACTCTGCTGTCCTAACTGCACTGCTAACACAACCTGGCATAAAAACCCCGAGGATTCAGAGTGGAGAAAAGCAAGAAGTTTTCTACAATGAGAGTGGTGAGGCACTGGCATAGGTTTTCAGAGGAGCTGTGCATACTACATCTCTGGAAATGCTGCAGGCCAGGTTGGACAGGGTTTTGACCAGCCCTGGCCTCTGGCAGGCTGAGTGGAACTGGATGATCTTTAAGGTCCCTTCCAATCCAAACCATTCTATGATTCTATGATTTTATGTTTCTATGACTCTATGAGTCTATGGCTTGATGTGTCAGTGCCTCTTCCTTTCTATGATTCTGTGATTTTGGGGGAGGAATTCAAAACTAAGGTCACTTTTTAATCAAAATGATGCCATCATGACCACAGGCAGGGACTTGACACGTCTACATTATTTTGACTCCTGCCCACAGTAAAGCTTGAAGAGGATTTTGAAGGAAATCCTAGAAATTAGGTTGCAAGTGTACCTAAACTGTAATTAAAGATGGGTTTATGCTCAGCACCCAAAACACCACATTCCTACCCTGAGGATGGCACCAGCCAGGCCATGACCATGTTCCTGTGTCCATCTGCTCACTGTGGCAGAGGGAGGAGGGTCTGTCAGTGGCCTGGGCCATCAAGGTCCCCTCAGGCACGAGCCAACTCAAAACTCTGACTTTGTCCTTCCTTCTCCATCACTTTGCTTGCATAAACAGGGCATGGGGGGAGCCTGCAAGAGCTTCTTGCCCATACAGTAAAGCCTGTCATTCAGGTTATCTGTAAGCTTTGTGTTTATCCTAACAAATGTGGTGTCCTTCTTGCAAATCAAATCACTTTTGAACACTTTCAGTAGATACAAATGTTTGTTGTTTGGTTGTTTTTGTGGGATTTTCCCCCGAAGTTGAATATATTGCTGCTGTTTGGTGGACATCTGTTGGCTTTTGCTTGATATCAGCAAAGTGCTCTGTAGAGCCTGAAATTTCAAAGCACTGACCAGTGGTGATTGTTGCTTGTCAGTAAACAGCCACCTTCTCCTCCCTTCAGGGGGGCAAAACCAATTTGCTCCAGAGGAAAAATTAGGAACATGCTAAGTAAGATATTTCGAATGACTAAGCTATTTTGAAAAATGACTTCCAATGGATATGAAGAATGAAAACTGCTTCGTGTTTCCTGTGATAACTTGCTGTCTGGATAAGGCAAGGCACAGAATATCTGCACCAGGAGACGATTTGTGTTCTGCAGGAGGGCAAGAGGAGCAGCAAAGCCAGCGGCTCTGCAGTCACCTGCAGTCTGACAGGTCCTGCCAGGCTTTGGATCCCTATCTGCACCTGCCAGGAATGCAGTCTTAAGGAATGCTATCAATTTGTCTCAAAGCACTGTCAGAGGAAGACATTCCCACAAGATGAACTACCACAACAGGCACAGCTGGCAGAGGGAAGGCCTTAATGTCAGGCCTACACGGAGGTGAAAGGCTTGGAATTAGCATGCTGGACAAGATTCTCCTGAGCAGCCTGTGGGAAAAGCACAGAGGGAACAAGAGGAAGATGCCAGGCTTGGTAAGGCAGTAACTCATCCAGACGGAAATTCCTACCATGGCAAACTGTGGGAAAGGAAGCAACTGCTTACACACATTCCATCCCAAGCTGTGGGAACACCTTGCATGGCATGTGGGATACCTTGCACTTGGACTGGTATGAAAGTGGTACCTCCAGAAGAGCACTCGGGGATCCCCTCCACTGAGCAGACCAGGGGAAGAGGGGCCAGCAGGACACCCCAGGATCCTGTGTGATGATGACTATCTTCCTACTTATTCTGTCTCTCTCTCTCTCTCTCTTTCTCTCTCTTTCTCTCCCCACCCCCCCAACCCCCTTCCTCACATTTACTGTTGAATAAAATCCATACTATTGGCTTCGACATATGGTCTAATTTGCACCTTAATTTGGACAGGGGCATCTTTTACGCTATTTCAGAAGTGGGATCCTAACATTATTCCAGGGGATCATAACAGCATAACAACACCCCTGTCATGTACTATCTCTTCCCCAAGCTGCACCCAGAGACCTTGCCACCCCTGCACCCACCAGTGACTGCTGCCTCATTCATCCTCTGGTCCTGCTGTGGCTGCTTGTGCCAGCACAGCTTCCTCCATCATTCCTGGCCAGGGGTGAGCAGAGGCTTATTTTTCCGAACATGTTCACTGATCTCCTGCAGAGCCCTGTGGTAGTTTTGCAAAACCTCCGTCTGGAGACAATTTTAGTTGGTTCCCAGTTGATGGCACAAGGGCTGTTCACCCTCCCAGTCAAGTGACTGTCACTTCCCAGCAAGTGTGAACCCGTCTTCACGCTTCCACAAGCAGACAGGGCAAGTTGCCTGCGTTGTGTCTGTTCAGTGGGGGATCCATCCTCCAGGGTGGAACTGTCACCATCTTTCAAGACTCAGATTTTAATAAAAAATCCTGCACAAAGCATTTTACCTCTGAGCTGAATGACTGCTTTGAATAGAGCAATTAAGAAGATGAAAGGGGGGAGGGTAGCCCTGTGTATCATGTTGTCACATGGTTCAGGAGAGTTCCTGGGGTGGGTGTGATGGATCCATGAGCAAATAAGTCTGTACAAGAAGATCAACAGAGTTAAACCGAGGTGCTGCAGTCCTGGACCCAGCAATGGGAGATAGAGGCTGAGGATCCCAGAGAAATTTGCCAGGGCTTCATTTGGGAAGATTGGATTTAGAATCATTAATTGCCTATGAAATCCTTGAACACATTGTATTTAAATTCAGATTAATTCCTCCAATCTGCAGTTAATTTCAGAGCTGCTGTCAGTGTGTTCTCACCAACACAGATGTGAAGGAGGCTTCTGAATAAAATGTCTATGGCTGAGCTTTTGCCCCACAAATGAGTGAGCAATGCTCCCAGCATCACGTCATTGGCCTCTGCCCCCTTTTCTGCAGTCTTTTCAGGTTGGATGTGCAGAGGAATAGCAGCCCAGCATTTCTGAGAATGCTTCATGGCAGAGATAATTACATGGTGAAATGCAAACTAACAAGCTGCATCTATTTAGTATTAAGGATTAATGATCTCAGCTTTAGTCTTTGCTTCCCCGCAGGGTGGCACATCTCACAAAAATCATTCTTCAATAAATACAAAAAGTGTGATGTGCAGCCTATGCAGGGTGTATGTATGGAAATAGGATTCTTACTTGTCTCACCCATCATCTCAGGCTGGACCTAATGTTCTGCAGCTTCACTCACCTGAGGCAAAACAAAGATGCAAATTATAGACTCATGACACCACAGCATGGTTTGGGTTGAAAGGCACCTTAAAGACCATCCAGTCACACCCTCTGCCATGGGCAAAGGACACCTTCCACTAGACCAAGTGAGTCAAAGCCTCATGCAGCCTGGCCTTGAACACTTCCAGGGTGGGGCAGCCACAGCTTCTCTGGGAAGCCTCTTCCAGTGTTACATCACTCCCATGGTCAAGTAATGGATACATGAGAGGAGGCAACAAGCTTGAATGGCTGACAGAGGCTGGGAGTTGGCTGGCCAGCCTACTTCAGTCAAGCTCAGTTTGTCTTCACATCCAGGTTTTCAGTCTCTTCCAAAGCTACACTACAGGAGTAATGTTACAGAAGGGAAAATGTGGTTTAATAGAGCACATGCAACACGGGTTATGAAAGCAGCTGGCATCCCCATGGAGTTTCTGGTGTATGCACCTCTCCCACATTGCTTCTGGTAGGCAATGTGTGTGTAAACACTACTTCAGGTTATCATCTCCCACAGCCAGAGGAGAGAGATCCTGTCCCTCATTCAGTCTGATTTCAGTTTAAAGAGATTTGACCCTTCAAAGCGAGCCTCAGTCTCAGTTTGGGATGGCTTGTGTAGGACACTTACCAGAGACAGCACATTCATCAGTGCTCCCACACACCTGTGAGCTGGAAGAAGCCCTTCAGAGTGTGAGCTAGAACCAGAAATGCAACCAAACCCTTCAGGTAGGGTTTTTCTATCTGAGTTTTGTAGAAGCTACTTGAAAACACTGTTCTTTCTTACCTCCCTTTAGTAGCCACTGTATGGTGTGCTTTATTTCCCTGAATGCAGCCCTGAAGTGCCCCCATGGAAGGTTATACATGCATCCAACTGGCAGAGCTTTGCTCCACCAGCTCTGGAAAATAGTACAAGCTCTCAGACCTACTGACATGTCCAGCTTAATCATCTTCAGATGATTTCCTGTTTGAGCAGGAAAGAACTCCAGGTGGGATAAAGCAAAAAGTGATATTTCTCCATACAGAGAGAGAAGGCTTGCCTGGGTCATACAGGCACGAAACACCAGATCTGCCTGGGATGCCAGATTTTGGATTCCCTAAATGAGTACCTAAAGCAGAGGTGGATCCTTCCTCTCCTGGAGCACAAATCACCTTGTCAGGCTGGCTCCTCAGCTAGGATATCTGTATTCTGGAAATGACCTGAAGGTTTCTTATTATGTCGTTTCTGTGGCTGGTTGTGTGAGTAAACCTTGTAGTCAGGCGAAGCGTGAATAGTTTGGCACACGTAATTTATTCAATGTATTCAGATGTGGTGTCCTGAATACTAAGCACTGTTCTCCCATCAGTGAAAATGACTGATTTTAAATGTTGGGGGCTTTTTCTTCTTTCTTGGCAGTCACTGGGGGTTATATGTAAATCCTGCACTTGCATGTATGTTTCAAATAAATAGATCTGGGTTGGGTTTTTTTTTTTTTAGAAAAATAAATTGTACAGACTTGCAATGAGACAACTGGCCTGTTGAGTCAGACTTCAAGGGGAAATATGGGAGGAAGAAAAAAGGCAGATCTGGACTGAAATGGAAGGGTAGTCTCTTGAAGAAGGCTTGAGAAAGTGTGCCCTGTCCTCCCAGCCTTTGGAGGCAGGACATCCAAGCTTTTTCCAGCCCCTGGAAGGCAGTGCCCAATCCCTGTCAGCCATGCTCAACACTGTCAGCCATTGTCAGTGACTCCAGAAAGGTTCTGTTCCCATGGCCACATCTGGCACACTTCTGCTCCCCATCCCTAGGGAACAGCTGGAAACATGTCTGTGCATGCGTGCTGAGAAATTGCAGGCGTTTAGTATGCAGAAAGCTTCCCTTCTATTTTCTTTTCCCCATTTTTTTTCCCCCTTTTTTTATTCCTGCTTTTTCCCTTTCTTTTTTTAATTAGAGAGCACTGTAACAGTGAGCAGTTATTATAGCACAGCCTGTCAGCTGTAGTGCTGGCAGGTGGGTATCTGTGGGTTGTGTCTTGGGTTTGCTGATAGGGACCTTACACAAATAATATCTGCCACCTTCATCAGTCTCTCTGAACCAGCCTGTCAGCTCAGGAGACAGGGAACAAGGCTCAAGCTTGATTGCAAGCCTCCAGCTCCCTGCTGGGGAGCTGAGAGGACAGGAATCAAACCCTGGGGCTGGTTTCTAATTGGTAAGACAAGAAGACGTTTTAAATGAGATAGCTGCAATTAGGATGAGAGGCACTACAGAGATCAAGAGAAATGCTTCTTCATAAGAACAAGCTGTTGCTTCTCTTGAGGGGAGCAAGCTGGGGAAAGGTAGCCTGCCTGAAATGGGTTAGCTGCAGTAATTAGGTAGAAAACTCATTATAGAGAAAGAAATCTCTTCCTTCAAGCTTGCAATTGATTTCAAAGGAATCAGGACTCATTGAAAAAATAAATTAATGTTACTAATCTGACAGCTTTCTTAGGGTGGTTATTTTGCTCTTACCTTCATGTCGGAAACATTATTTTTAACTTCTATAATTTTCAAGCATGCACGAAGGAGCTACTGCAATGTTTGAGAAGAATGAGACAATGTTCATTAATCCTGCAGGGAAAGCTAGTGGTCTGCCAGGCCAGTGGTACCCATGGGGCAGTGGAGATGGTGGCAGTGACCCCATGTCCTGTGGATGGTGACCAGCGCTGGCTGATTCCTTCCACCCATGCCTTTCATCTCAAAAAGCCATCAGCCAGCTTGGAAACCAGAAGGGCTCAGAAGTGCTGCTCACCCCTAGAAACAGGGGTAGGAAGACAACTGCAAACCGTTTAGCAGTGGCAGATGACAACTGAGATCAGAGCTAACACCAAAATTCCTGGTAAGCACATCTCCCGAAAGCAGTGACAGAAGGTATCCTCCACTACCACGATGCTCTTACCAGAAATATCACTTCACCTTCTCTATTTTCTTCCATGGTAATTTTAGTCTTCCATATTTAACACAGCCTGCAGGTTTGTGATATCTGTAATTTTCTGGTGCCACTTCAGTTATGACACAGTTTAGATGTGACCTGTTCATCCACAGGAAGCTGGAGATGAAATTTCAAGCATTTGAAGAACACTGCTTGAGCATATGCTGAATGCAGAACAGCTGACTTTTCCCTAAAAGTTCTTACAAGCAGCACTAATTATCTTATTTTTCTGAAATTTTACGAGTGGCGTCAGTGCTTAAAAAAACCCATCAAGACAGTCTGGAGAATAAGGTTTTGCTGGAAATGTTGAGCAGAGCTCAGAGCTGTAGATGATAAGGTCACAGCAAAAGGGAGCACAGAACCTGAATTTCTTCTGACAGCCCTCCCGGTGCAGCAATTCTGAGTATCAGAGAGAAGCAGAGGTTTCCATATCTAAAAATAAATTGAAACAAGAGCTTATTGTGGTCTGCTCAGTAGCATAGAGCAGCAACAGTAGCTGTAGCACTTCCCTTGGTCTCCCCAAGGCTCCAACAGGGAGGATTCAGGCCACTGCCTTTTGTATATTGTTCAAACTGAAGCACTCAAAACAAGCAGCCAACAAGTGTTTTGACAAAAAAACCTTGCCTTTAGGGCTTCTGCTTTTTCTCATGCAATTTTTTTTCTTTTTTTTTTTTAATCCTTCCTGCTTGTGCATTGTTCTCCAGCCCCCTTATTAGCACAGCAGACAAGGAGCCAGAGAGCAGTCTTGATTCTTATCTATTTCAGATCAAAGGGAAGAGAAAAACAGGGCAGAACCAGCATTGCCCTGACAGAGCAAAATGGGTCCTTAAAAATAAAAAGGCCAAGATCAAGCACTTCTTTATGTCACAGGAGTGCAGCAGATTAAAATGGGTTCACAATGACCCGACTGCCTTGAGCAGAGATACCTTTGTCCCAGGGCTGCCCTGGCCCTTTGCTGCATCCAGCAGCAGACCTGTGGGCTACATGGGGTTACCACTGGTAGGTGAGGGGCCACACACTCCCAAAAACCTCCTGGCACCAATGCTGGTACATTCTCAGGGTCTCTGTGCTCTCCTCAGGGCACGAACTTGCATATGTGGGCAGCCCCCGGGGTCACACCAGGAAAAACCAGGCAGGGTTGCTGTCAAAGCAACACAGTGATGGATCTTCCTGGTTTTAGATAAAAAATCAGATTTGAGAGAAATACACATTGGAAGAAATTCTTCCCTGTGAGGGTGGTGAGGCACTGGCACAGGTTTTCAGAGGAACTGTGCATATTCCATCTCTGGAAATGCTGCAGGCCAGGTTGGACAGGGCTTTGACCAACCTGGTCTAGTGGCAGATGACCCTGTCTGTGGCAGGCAGAGTGGAACTGGATGGTCTTTAAGGTCCCTTCCAACCCAAACCATTCCATGATTCTATGATTTTGTAACTCCATGATTCGATGTTTCCATGTTTCTTTAATTCTATGGTTTTATGATTTTGGAGGGGGAATTCAAATCTAAGGCCACACTTTTACACCAAAATTATGCCAACTCATCAGAGATGGGACTTGACATATCTACATTATTTTAACTCCTGCTCTCAGTAAAGCTTGAAGAGGATTTTGAAGGAAAACCTGGAAATTAGGTTTCAGTAGATACAAATGTTTTCTGTTTGGTGGGGTTTTTTCCCCAAATTGAATATGTTGCTGCTGTTTGGTGGACATCTGTTGACTTTTGCTTCGTATCAGCAAAGTGCTCAGTAGAGCCTTTCAAAGCTCTGAGCAGTGGTGTTTGTTGGTGTCAGTAAACAGCCACCTTCTCCTCCCTTCAGGGGGGCAAAAACAACCTGCTCCAGTGGAAAAATGAAGAGCTAACTAAGCTGTTTCAATGCTTGAAAACTGGCTTGCAATGGAGATGAGGAATGAAACTGATTTTTTAAGTTAACTCAGTGTCTGGATAAAACACTGGCTTGTCCCCTGGATGCTGAGGTTTTATCTGTTTGGCTGCATGGTCCCTGCAAAGTCGTGGCATCTCCTTGTTCCTCCAGTTTCCCTCTGAATAAAAGAGAAATAACAATTCTGTTCCTTGTAAAGAGCAAGTTGATGAATCATGCTGTCTTAGTGCTTTATCTCTTAGCTTGCCATTCTCCAGAAAGGAATTATGGGACGCTGTCATTAAAAAAAAATTGGGATTTCTCCTTATGATATTCTTAGCGTTTGTAAAACCAGAACAGATGTCATTGTTTTATTCAGCTGAAATAGCTCTATAATTTTTGGTTTTCTTTCCAAATTAAGAGCTGGCACACTGATCCTAGAAATGCTGGTTGAACCTCATGAGTGAATAGATTTGGGATTTCTGTTATCTTGCACACCAGTGAGAAAATTCTGCTTTGCAACTCTGTGTTTGCTTGTGCTTAGTCCTCTTCCATTGTTTGCACAAACCAAAAGAAGAGATAGAAAGGAGGACTGACATCCTCTCCCACCTTTCCAAGGACCATCACCTGCCCTGGATCTGCAGCCAGGGAGGTGGACACCAGCTGGGCACCATGCTGTAGGCACATGAGCACTGGATGAGCATAGCACAGATAAATGAGACACCAGGATGCCTGTCTGGGAACATCCACTTGCTGGCAATCCAGATGGGGTTTTGTTCAAGGAAGCAATCTGAGAAAACACCAAGGTGCTGACATGACACCTCTTAAATCATCAGTTTGAGGAGGGAAGGCAAGGCAAGGCAAGACCAGAGAAGAAGTAGTACATGGACAGAGGAGCAGACACACAAGTGCCCCAAAATCCAGAAGAGTAGCTGGATGCCAGGATGCCAGTGAGGCCAGGGAATCACATCAGAGACCATCTCAAACTTACTAAAGCCCACAGAAGTCATTAGAAATTTATCAGGTGGCTGACACCATGTTCAATATACTTTCTTTTCTCTATTTCCCTTTACACTTCCCCCCACCCCCGCTTTTTTTTAGCTCCAAGAAAAATACCAGTACAGAAACCTCCACTCAGGAAATAGGGTTAGAATTTTCTTCTCTCTCTCTCTCTCTCTCTCATTTGGCATTTTATTCTGAAATTTTCTTCACGAACTGTTTATTCTGAGAAGTGCAATGTTAAAATGAATGCCACGGTCACTTTGGATTCCGCAGTGCCATTTAACCACCTCTCTCATCTCTGAAATCACTTGTGTAGGTGATACATGACACTGTGATAGTGCAAACAAACATCTGCTCCTGTGGGTGTGGACTTGCTCACTCCAACATGTTCTTCAATCTAATTGGGAATTTCCAGGCATACATTGCTCACGCTCTTTCCAAAATAACTTGTATAAGTGTATGAATTAATCATCCTTTAATCCAGCAAAAGCTGTGCTATATCTGCTCAATCACGGGACATTTATTTCTGTTCTGGGTATTAAGGATGGAATATTTTTGGTTTGGTTGTTGGGTTTGGCTTTTTTTTCACAAGCACTAAGAGGAATTTCCAGCTTAAAGAAGTAAAGCAGTTGATTTTTGCAACAGAAAAGAGATTTAGCAGCATGGTTGTCAATCCTACTGTCTGAAGGGAGAGGGTGAACTGAGGCTGTTTCTTTGATTGAGTTTGCCCAGAGCTTCGCTGAAGTGCATGTGCAGTGTGATGGCATGAGTGTCCCCATAGCTCAGAGTCTGGATGCACACACCAGACAGCCAGCAACATTTCTGCATCCAGTCTCCTTCTTGTTGTGGCTGAGCATGAGCACTGTGGGCACTGAGGCACCAGCCCAGGTGTTGGGGTGTCACTGACCATTCTGGTCATCCTGTTGCCCATGCTGGACCGTGCAGTTGGCTGTGCTAGTGTCACTTTTGGGAGGTCGTTTCAGACACATCCACAACCCAGAGCACAGTGCAGAGAGCAGTGGCTAGAGATGAGCCATGCAAGTCCACGGGCACAGACAATGCTGTCAGAATGTCCTGGTCCATGGCCATGAGCAGGTGGTGCACACCCTCCCAACAGAGCTTCTGAGCACTGGGGAAAATGTGCCCTTTGGGTTCCCATCATGGAACTCTGCCCAGGAAGCAGCCAAATCGCCAGAGGGAGGTCAGTGGTGCCATCTGAACAATGCATATATGTGAGAGTACCTCCAAGCTCCCTGTGGGAACAGAAGATGGCCCACTGGGTGCAAATGTTGGTGGCATCAGCCTGGCTGCTTCTGTCCCACTTGCACCACTGCCAGCTCACAGTGCTGCCCTCCAGCAAGTCCTGCAGCTTCCAGCTGAGCAGCACCTCTGGCCTGCAGAGCAGAACTCAGATGGTTTTTGCAGTACAGCAAGGCAGCTCAGGTGCCTACCTGAGCCCCGAGTAGGCAGCAGCTGGCTCTGCCAGCAGCACCGTGTGGGACAGAGAGCTGCTGCTTTACAGAATCACAGCAAAGCCCACCCAGCAGGACAATTTCCAAATTAGAACTGCAGACCCACTTTCCTGTTACCCTGATGGAGTAACAAAAAAACTGTTCTGGAGACCAGTTTTGGACACTAGAGCAGAGAATTTGCACATCTCAGAGACAGACAACACAGTTCAAGGGGAGCTCAGCACAACCAGAGCTCAGGATACCTTTCCCTCACACTTGGCAGGAGTAGCCTCCAGAGTCTGAGGGCTCATGTAATTTTCCCAATGGCTTTGTCAATGCCTGTTTCCTCAGGCAAGGATCAAGATGTAGGAAAATGTTTCCAATAGATGACTCATGAAGTATGAAGGTGACTGCAGTACTGAACACATAGACAAGGTGAGTTTCACAACCAGAAGCACTGTCATATCACAAGGCAACACCTCACAGTGCACCAAAACAATAATCTTAGTCCAGATTCCATGGAGGTTAACATCTGGAAGAAAAAGGACAAGAAGAAATAGCCTCAGATTGTGCCAGGGAGGGTTTAATTTGGAACTGGGAGAAATTTCTTCACCAAAGAGGTTGTCAAGGTTAGTGGTGGAGTCACCATTCCTGGGGTGCTTTAAAGACATGCAGATATGGGAGTAAGGGAAACGGTTCTGTGGTGGGCTTGGCAGTGCTGGGTTGAGGTTGAACTTGATGATCTTAGAGCCCTTTTCCAATCCAAATGATTCAGTGATTCTAAAGGAAACACGGCTTAAATTACTGGGACTTTAACATACATCTTTTGTGCAGGCCTGACCACAGCACTTCTGCCAGACCCACAGGAAGGAGAAAGGGTGAGTTGAAGAGGAAGAGTTCCACTCACCTGCATGACCCTTCCTGGCAGTTATGACACAGGATTGCTCACCAATTGCATACTGTTAGAAAAAATAAAATAAACTTTTTATTTGCTTTGCATGGAGAGCAAGGTTTTAAGGGTCCTCGTGACTGAAAATAGGGAATTTTCTGCAATATAGAATTTCAGCAAAAGTTGCTGTGATTTGGCTGGAGGAGAAGCAGCCATACAGATATTGGCAGAGTAGTTGAAGGAGTCTCTAATTAAAATTTATCCCATTTTTCTCATTAGTTACAGAAGATCATTTAACAATAAAGGCTGTCTCAGCAGTTTCATCAAAGGGGTACTTTTAAGCCAAATAGCACAATGTCTTATATGATATATTCTAGAATATGGTGAAATATAAAATACTAGACACAAAGTCAAGTCAGATTTATATGGGAGAAAACCATTAAAAGAGAAGCATTTACAAGAAAGTGAAATGTCTACAGCAATCCAAAGATGAGCTGGTATGGCTTGCCTTCTATATTGATTTTGCTTTCTGCTTAGCAACAGGATCTCATGTGGGTTATATAAAAATACAAAAACATCCAACAATATGATTCAGGATAACCTTTTCCGGATATATTGCTGGTATTAATCTTGGATGGAACTGTTTTACCTTGGAAGATTTGAGCAATAAAATACAAACCTGAAGAATTTGATCTGTGGGGAACTAATTGGGAGTGCTTGCTTGCATCTAAACAGAGGCTTTGGTTTTAATGTGATTAAATACATCTTTATGTGACATTCGTTCAAACATATCAGAGGCAAAGTGAAGACAAAGGAGATGGGTTGATGGAAAGCAGCTTAGAAAAGCAGACTGTCCATAATGGCTTATTTCAGAGAAAAAGGCTTGTTAAATGTTATGTAAAATTCCAAGAAACCCCAAGTATTTATATATATGTAGCTCGATTCAACTCCCCAGTAATATTATGGTAGGACACCTTTTTTTCTACACCCAATCTGGTTGTTTTTGCAGTACTACTGAAACATTTGTGTGAGATGACTGAAGTTCCAAATGCATGTCCTTTGATTTCTCTAACCTTTTACATCTCTTTTCTGATGATGCTTGAGTGACTGTATTCCCCAGAAAGGACATTTTTGCCTGTGGCTAGACACCATCATCTTGGAAGATGCCTAATGTTTTCAGCTGTCACTGGAATTAATTTTAGCTTGTTGGGAGCTGAATTTTCCTTGCTCACATGGTCAGATTTGTTTGTCCTGCAAGGTTCTCCCCAGTCCTGTGGCTGTGTGCTCTGCCTGAATTATCTTTTCTTAGAGGAAAGGATGGCAGATTGCTCTTCCCTGGACCCCACAGTGGTAGCTAGGGAAACCCCAAAATGTCTTTTCAATGCAGGAAGAATATATTTCTGTGATTATTTGGCATAAGAAAGGTGATTGGGGAATGCTTTTAAAGATGTACATTCTTCTTTTGTGGCTTCCCTCAAATACAGGATGAGAATAAAACATCCAGTGTCACATGAAGCTGCTACTTTAGTAGAAGACAAAGGAAACAGTTCTTCAGATAGCTGGGAGATGCTGTGTGGAATGTAACACAAAAAAACCCCCAAAGAACTGGCCTTGGTTACACAGTAAATTCAGCAATGCTAATACTTGTGCCTAGGGATGGTTTTCCTGCCTGCTCAAAGCGTGCAGCACCTCCTTTTGTACCCCACCAGCACTGCTGATTTTGTCTTGGACAGCTCCTGGTTCTGCATTGCTTGTGGGGGATTTCAGCCCTCTCACATGGCAGCGCAGGATGCTGAGACAGTACAGGTGGGGGAAGGGTCTTGTGTCTCTTCTTGGCTTCCCCGTCTTTCATTGCAAATGTTGTAAATCCTAAATCTCAGCAGATACATTACCTTTGTGGTAATTTATAGATGTTGATGACACATTGCAGTGGGCTGACCCCAGCCAGCATCCAAGCATCCACCCTGCCTTTCACTCATTCCCTTTTGCTGGGCGATGGGGACGAAAAAATTCAAAGGGAGGCAAAGAGACTCATGGGTTGAGATAATGGAGTTTATTAAGCAACACAAAAGCTGCCCATGTAAGCAAAGCAAAATAAAGGATTCATTCAGTACATCCCACTGGCAGGCAGATGTCCAGCTGCTTCCTGAGAAGCAGAGCCTCAGCTTGGTTAAGGGCCACTTGCAAAGACAAATGCCATAATCACTAACATCCTATCTTCCTGCTCCTTTCCCTGAGCTTTTATTGCTGAGCCTGACATTATGTGGCATGGGATAGCCCCAAGGTCAGCTTGATCATCTCCATGTCCCCTCCTAACTTCCATCCCACCCCCAAACTCCTTGCTTTGGGACAGGGTAGAGGAAAGAGAGAGAAAACCTCATCGTGGTGTGAGTGCCGCAGCTCACAGCAATGCATCACACAGGGTGCTATGAAGAAAGTGACCTCCATCCCAGCTGGACTGGCATCAAAATGGACTGGGGTGGGTTGGCCATGGTTGGCAGACAGGCAGACATACATCCAGCTGCTCTCTCACTCCCCTTCCTCAATGCTGCAGGGAAGAAATGAGATGGAGAAGCTCATGGATCAGTATAAAGACAGGGGTATCACAAACCAATTACCATCATGGGCAGAACGGACACGGCTTGGTGAAAATTAATTTATCAGTGCCAAGTAGAAATGAAGAATGGTTAGAAACAAAGGTGGAAGCTAAAAAAGCCTTCCCCCTTCACCCTGAGCTCAACTTCAACCCTTCACTTCTGACTCTACCTCTTCCCACCCAAGCAATGTGAGACAATGAGGAATGAGGACAGCCATCAGCTCATAACATTCCCTCTGAGATTCCTTTCTCCTCACACTTCCTTTCTGCTCCAGCACAGGCCCCTTCCCTGGGCTACAGTCCCTCAGATAAGCCTTTGCCAGAGTGGGTTCTCTCCATGAGCCACAGCTCCTGACTGAGAATGAGCTCCTGCACAGCCACCTCTCCCCACACCAAAATATTCCTCACAACAAAATATTCCCCACGCCAAAATGAAAGTAATGCCATCACAACACCAACAAGAGTGGTCAATTTACAAACATGATAAAACCCCAGTACTTGGCCCCTCACAACATTGCAGCAATAAAATATTCCCCACAATTATCCCACTCTTCTGGGTGTTTTCAGTCCAAATTTTGTCTACTACCTCTCTCAGTTGCTGTCTTTATCTCAAACTCCTGACCAGAACCTTCCTATTCCTAACTGGAGGGAAAAAGCAGATCCAAGTGCTGTTGTTCTTCCTGCTGCCCAGGGGGAGGACATGAGAAAGTGAGATGGTGAAAAATCCTCTAAGCTGGAAAACCACGAGCAAAAATTGAAGGGGAAGACAGCTCCTCAGAAGGGGTCCCTTCTTCTGTACTTATTGATGGCATGGATCCCTGTCTCAGCCATGCCCTTCTAATGATGTTGAGTGCTGGGACAGACACAGCCAAGACCCAGAAGAGTGGTGAGGAGACTTCTCAGAAGACCTCTTAATTTTAGAAGTCTCCCTGAGGTCAGCAGGGCCAGAGCAGCTCCATTTGCTGTGGCAAAGGACACTTAATCACAGGACCACGTATTTCAGCCCATGAAGTGGGAAGGACATGTTTTCCTTCTTGTTTTTGCTTCTCACCATCCTACCCATATTTTCAAGCAGTACTAAATTATTGTAAATTAAATTGAATTAGTTAAATGAAATTAATTTCCCCCAAGTCATATCTGTTTAGCCTGCAAAAACAATTGGCAAGTAGTGATCTCCCTGTCCTTATCTCAACCCATGAACTGCTGCTGCTTATTTCTTTCCCACCACCCTTTAGAGGAGGATGAGGGAGAGAGCAGTCGGGTGGCCCGGCAGCCAGCCCTGGTCATCCCAATATGAAGGTATTTAATAACTTTGTGCCATTAGCACTTAATACTCTTTTTATTTAGGGCTTATATTTCCAGTGGTGCAGAAGGTTTTTGAAAACTCCACTAAGAAAATCCCCTAGGGAAAGAATTCAGCAGTAGAACGGATGCAGAGCCCAGCACTGCAAGATCTAGACATCTTTAACAGGATGAGTGTAAACATGATATAAGAGAAACATATTTGGCATTACTTTCTGCATTCAGGAAAAGTCTCTGATGAGCAGACAGTGGAGTCTCAGGAAACCTGGAGGTCCTGGATGGACATTCTATGGGATGGTGTTAGATGGAGGGGTGCATGATCATGTGGATCTACTGTGGAAAATCTCTGAATTTGCTGTTGCATCTATAAAACATCTTCTAAAATGCATACCCTGCTCTTAAAAGTTGCGTTTGCTTTTGCTGCCACAGTGCTGGTAAAAATGCTTCCAACCACATGCATGACACACAAACAGAAGGACTGGTTTTGTGTGTTTATCAGCTTTGGACTGGGCTGAGTTTTACTTTGAAATGCCATTGCTTTATCATGGCTGAACCTGGACTCAAAGAATATTTAAAGAAATCTTTTCCAGCTGTCAGTGGTTCTTCAGTAGCCCAAACTCTTGCACCTCTGAAGCCAGATTGTAATAATTTGATACAAAGCAACACTTGCATTATTAGATAAAAGTACACAAGCAGCCCTTGGAAGCATCCAAAAGCATCCAAAACCACCCAAAACCATGATGTGGAGCCAAGTGCCACTGAGCAGGGCAGGTTGTGTTGCATGGACATTTGAAATACTGCCCCAAAGAGCAGCAAAACTCAAGCACAAGCCTGGCTTATCTGCAGCCTGATGCTGTATTAGCCAAACCAACATGGGGATGTTTTGATTTCAGTTTAAGGACGGTCAGACTTATTCCCCATTGACGTAATACAAGCCAAAGTTAAGTGTTTTAAGCAGTGAAACAATGAGGAGAGGAATTTTGAGCTCTATGAAGAAGTCAGACCAATTTTAAGCAAGTTAGAGACGTGGCTGTGTGGTGGGCTTGGCACTGCTAGGCTGGACTTTCTCCTCTAAAGGGTCTTTTCTAACCTTGGTCATCCTGTTCTGTTCTATGATTCTTTTCCCTTATCTAGGTACATTACAGACCCAGTACTGGCTTTGGTAAGGAGCACTGGCAGCTTAGTTTCTCCCAGTTTTCTTCAGGGAGATTACACTTTTCTCAACAAGAAAGCTTTCCTGAAATTTTAACCTAAAATTATCATTTATTACCATTTTCTGTTACTCATTCATTACTTCAAAAAAGAAAAATAAAAGAGTGAAAGACAAGACATTTTTCAATTTTTAAATACAGGTTTTTTTATATAGTTCTGAGTGGGGTTTAATCTGTTTTCCATGTATTTTTTCTCTTCTCTCATGTATTCATGCTCTTTGTTCTTTCCGGTCTTTTCTCTGTTTCATCCTACTTGAAATGGAACATGAAGAGGAAGAACACTGCATAAGAGCCATTTAAAATAATTAATCAATGTACTTAGTCTTCTAAAAATACTCATACAAAACCACCCCCTTTAAAATAAACGTGTAACTAAAACAGTAATTTTGAATTCTCGGAAATGTTTTCATCAAGGCTGAATATTCATCATGCTGTTATTAAAATAAATCAACAACAAATTTAGGAATGTATTCATCCTCCTATAGGGATTTATTGAAGAGATTGCAAGCAAGGACAATAAAATCATTACTGTAAGTAAAATATTATTAAAAGTGTAACACAAGTATGAAGAATTTTAAGATGTCAGGTTTGTAGATAAGGGTGATAAAATGTTCCCTTAAAATATTCCCTTTCTTTGATCACTTTTTCTATCAGGATTACAAAAAAGACCAGAATATGAACCTCTTTCTATTGCCATCAGCAAAATACTTGAGCTGGACTTTGTCCTTACCAAATAGAGAGATTATTGCCATTTCTCTGGGGGTTTCTACCTCTTCTGCAGTCCCACCTATGCATTTTCCCAGGGCTTTTTTTGCTCAGATTGGCTCCAGCCGTAGATCAAACAGAATCATCCAGGTGGCTGCAAACGGATGGTTGTTCCCCAACTGCTTCCTGCTGGCCCCGGGTGGCTCCTGGTGTCATTAGGGCCCCTGTTTAACCACGTGTATGGCCGGGAGGGCATGTTTGTGTTTCATTTGTGCAGACATGATTAGCTCCTTCTCAGGGCTCGCCTGCTGAAATGTGTCATGCACTATTACCCAAGGAAATGTAATGCCCCCAGAATAAATATGCCCCGTGAGCTCGCAGGCTGTAATTGATGGAAAAACAGGTGTTCCCCCTATTCTCTGTGATTGCCTGCACATATGGCCTCTTTTATACCATCCTCCAATTGCTTTGTAATGCTGGCTCCTGCAGAAAAAGAAATAGTGTTACTGTAAAAGAGTGGGTTTCAAGAGTGTTCTTCAGTCCACAGCTAAATTAAATACAAGCAGCACAACCCTTTTTTAGTATTTAACTAATTAAACTACAGCAGCCACCACAAGCACTTCAGGCATCAAACAGCGTTTCCAGCTACTCTCATTTTAAAACGTGGTGCTCTGACTTAGCAAATTAAAGCTACATATAACACAAATTCTCATTTGAGTGGTGTTAACCTCCTCAAATTGGACCTTCGAAATAGAATCAGTAAAACAGTATCAGCTCCTGGTTGGTTTTATACTTTACAGCCTGAAGTTTTATGTTGGAAAAACATTTAGCTCCAAACAGCTGTGTAAGACCTACTGGCCTTGCAGTGTTAATAACAGGAAGATTTTGGAATGAGGTGCAGGCAGAAATGTCAATGGTCCCTTCATATAAAAGGTTTTCTACAGGATTTTGTTCTCCTGGGTGAATGCACTTGAGGGAAAAATAAAAGAATAAAGGTGGATGAACAGCTGAAGGGCCACTCTTAAGAGGTGAAGGCTGGTGATAGTTGGCAGCCAAAATACTTGGTCTAGGACTGGGTTGAATGTTGGTCCCTGTGCATTGATCTGTTCCCCCTAGCACATGTCTCTGTTTCTGCATCACCTTCCTGTCACAGCAAGGCTTGCAGTGGACAGGACAAGCCTCTGCTTCATCTGTCTGTAGTGGTGGAAGATTCCCAGAGTCAAGACCTGGTCTTATCTCTCTCTGCCAACCCAGCAGTGAGTGCAGGGACTCAGTAACATGTTCAGAATGTATACCTTCTGCTCCCTAAACTCACCTCTTTTGGTTTCTCACAGAGAGGGCTTATTGTTAACCCATCAAGAATTACCAGTACTTTAACCTAAATTTAGTTTACATATTGAAAGCAAGCTCTATGGGTTAAACATACTTGGCTTGATCTTGCACAAACAAATGGGCTGATCAAGATATGACATCAGAAATGAATCCTCTGTCTGGCTTTTACATTGTCACTGATCCAAAAGAAAATTTCATTACATAATACCTTTCTTCATCCAAAATATACTTGCAACATAACAAGATGATAAAATAGTGGCATCCTCCTGAATCCTTTTGAATTTTCTGCAGATAAACATGGTGCTTTTACCTGCGTTTGGTTTTCCTTATGCCCTGCTCCTGTTTATCTTTTCTCTTTCCTTAATTGCCTCAGCAAGAAGACAGTTACTCCTCTTCTACAAGGTGCACAGAGAAGAAGAAATACATCTTTCTCACTTCATCCCTTCCTGGGGTGCTTTAATTTCTGTGACAGCTTCCTCAATTCACATCTTGCAGAGTTTCATGCCTGTGCTTCCCACCCTGTAACAGAAAAATTTCACAGGGCTCTGGCCACTATTCAGAGGTGCTGAAGCCCCTGAACTCCTCCAGCTTTGCCCACTGCATAATTCTGACTGATGGGATGGGTTTGTTGTCAGCATGGATGGGGTGAAGCCACAGGGTACCAGCTGCAGAGAGTGATGCCCACACCAGGAACAGATGTCTGGAGTGATGCCATGGCAGCCAGCAGAGAGCTGGGCTCAAGATTATGAACTTGAACTTTGAATAAGGATTATTAGGTTTAAATAAGTTATGTCTATGAACAAGCAAGGAAATAGGGTGTTGTGTGTACATGCTTGACTTTTCAAAACCAGCCTGTCTCCCTTTTTCATGGCCAAGTCTTTGAAGGATCAGAAATGTGGGTACAAGAACACGGCTACAGCCTCAAACATTTGCATGCTTTTTGACAGTATGGAAAAAAAATCCACTCAGTTAAACTCCTGGCCCTTGTGACTTAGGATTTCATCCTCAGTATTACACACTGTATTGATGGATAATATATCTATGTGCAAAGGAACATCTTGCACTGGGTCCACAAAGGTATATTTCTGCTTGGGAATTGCAATGACTCCCACTGAGCTACCAAGCACTGAAAAAAACTTCTGCACCAGGTCCTTACTGGGATGTGGATCCCCTGGAAGCAGGTCTATCTTGAATTTCATGTTAAACTGAAGTTATAAAGAAGAAATAATATTTTCTTTACCAGTCTTGTGCTTGTTTTCTGATCTTACACTCAGGCAGAATACCACTGGGAGCAGTAGGGACTAAATAAATATTTCACTGATAAACAACAAGCCTAAATTGTTTATGAAGCATAAAACAATTATCTTTGACTCCACCTGATGCTGCTGAGCAAGCTGTTCTTATTTATTGTGCTATTATTAGATGGGAATGTAGTGCATTGGACAGCATCTTTCCTGAATGGATGACATAACCAAGTCCACGTAGCACAGACTCATTCTTCAGCACAATTCAGAACTCTGCACACAGCCCGTCATCCTGCATGGAAGGATTTCTTAAAAACCAAACACATGTGAATGAATTAATCATTTAGAAAAGAGCACCTAGACTTTCAAAACACTCCTGTGAATGTAGATATTCTGACCACTGCTTAAAGACTTGAGGATATAAATTGTCATTATATGTACATGCAACCCTGATTTCATTTCTGGGTGGAAACAATATTTCTGCACAGCTCCTTAATAAAAAATGCAGTAAAAAAGCCATGCCAACTTGCAGTCTCAGTGATGAGAAATGAGAGGTAGAAAGCACTTTGTGTTTTGAGTAGAACGCTGGTGGTAACACTCACACAGAAAAACCTTCATGGAAATCAGAAATTGCTTGGTGAGATGGCCACATTTAAATAAAGCCTCAGAAACAATGCTAAAAATGGAACAGTGGGATCTTTAAGGCATCTGTCCAAGAAAGTGAAGAAAAGACATTTTTGGCAGTGAACACTGAGAAAATCATGCAGAGAGCAAAATAAATTAAAATGAACAGGAATCACATGCCCTGGTTGCTGGCTTGGCTTTGGTGAACCTTGACCTGTTGTTACACCATGTTGCAGAAAGCAAACATGGGTGAACAGGATGGTGCTGTAGTGCCATTTTATCAGTGTTCTATTCTATATCAATATTGATATTCTCTTAGCATTTCTAGTATACTTACTACACACTCACCCTTTTCCCCTTTTGTAGATCCATTCATATTCCTGTTATTTGAGGCTCCTACTCTTATGGCTGGCACAGCAGTGGCAGTGGTTACAGTGCCCTGATCCCTGTGGGTCCACGGAGATGCTCAGAACCACATCCACTCTGGTATGATGATATCTGGGACTAAGATGTCAGACACTGAAACACTGATCTTTTGAAATATTTTCCTGTCCTCATTGTATTTTATTTATGTTTTTGTTATTTTCCCAGTTTAGAAGCCAATATTTGTCACTCCATAATAAACACAAGGAAGCACAATATTGAAGCACGGATCTAAAACCAGCTTACTAAAATACAGTTTAAAAGTTGGAAGAATCAAGAAATTAAATACAGTGCACTATAAAGTGAAGATGATAAAAGGTTCCGTTTCAGAGACAAAGTATATTTAGAAAACATCAGGAAACTTTTAGAAGCATTTTCTAACATGTGAAAAGACAATGAAATGGTAGAGGAAATGTTAAAAAAAACTGAAGGAGCTGGGGAAATGCAGATGCAAAACAAAAATATGGAAATAATTGTTTAACAAATTGAAGTAATTGCTGAAAAAGTACAACGTTCAGAGACCACTGGATGCGATTAAAAGAATAAAAATGGGAATTATTTTTAAATGAGAAATTGAACAAAATCAATAACTGCAAATGAGGATAAACATATTTTCCCACCATCATCAGGGTGGGCTGTGCCCATTAATGCAGCACATCCGTGGTGTGCCGAGGTGTCGGGGGACAACGCGCGGTAATCGTGCTGTGCCGCCCGGTGGATACTCGCGTTAGAAGTCCAATTGAACAAAAGAATACTGAATTCCTCCCGCTCTGCCTTCGCACCGAGGCGAGAGGGGACGCGGGCTGGGGGCAGAAAACCCAGCCGGAACGGGATGGGTGCGAGGGGCGGGCGGGGTCCGCGCTCCTGCCTCACCTCGGCTCGGGCTCGGTCTCACAGATCCCCTTCANGGGGCAGGTACAGCCGGGCGGGGGACAGCCGCCGCCGCGCATCCCGCAGGATGCTCCGCGACGGGGCTCCTTCCCTCCCCTCTCCCTCAAACTTGTACCCGGCTGCCGCCCGCGGGGCTCCGGGGAGTTTGAAGCTCCCTGTCCTCCACTCAGACACACAGGGTCTGGGTCCGCCCCTGGCGCCCGGCCAGGGACGGCTCTTTCAAAGGGGACGGGGCAGGGACATTCCGCTCTTCCTCAGGGGACCAGGCGGGGACCCCCGGCTCCCCTTGACGGAAGGCGGCAGGGCGCTCCCGTTCTCCTTGGCGGGACTGAGCAGGGTGGGGCGGGGAGTCCGGCTCTCCCTGGAGGGGTCCAGGCAGGGCAGCTGGCTCTCCCTGAGGAGACCGGACAGTCAGGCAGAGCACCATGCTCTCCTTGAGGAGACCGGCCGGGCACCTCGCTGTGCCACAGGGACCGGACAGGACGCCCGGCTCTCCCCCGGCAGTCCGGGCAGGAGGAGGAGGACCCGGGCAGTCCCGGCTGCGGCCCGCGCCGCCTCCGCCCCGCCGGCTCCATCGCCATCGCGGGGCTTCTCTCCAGCCATCCCTCGGGCGCTTTTTTGGGATGCCGTGACGTCAGCGTTGTCAGGGATGAGTAACCGCCGCGAGGGAACAGCTTCGTCTCACCTCCCGGCGAGGGTCCTGTGCCGGGCACGGCGTCCACCAGCGCCGGAACCCTGCTGCCCCCGGCCCGACCACGTGGTCGGTGTCTCGGTCAGCTCACCTCCGTGCCTCCGGTGCTGTCCGTGGGCAGCCCCCTCTGGCCGCCCGCCGAGCCCCGCGTCAGGGCACAGCCGTGTTCCTCGGACTCTCAAACACGTAGGAGTGACTCCACCTGTGTGGGTTTGGTCCTTCTGCCTTTGTAGCCGGTGCATTTGCCCCCACAGTTTTCAAAGAGCCCATCCTTAGGGGAGTGGAGTGTGCGAAGTCAGCGAAGTGCGCCCAGCTTGCCCGGTGGCCGGCTACTGGGCGAGTGAAAATGCTGCTACACTGGGTGCCTATACCCAGCCCCGCAGTGAAGTGTCTGAAGCCGTGCAAACCTTTTCTTACCTGTCCAGCTGAAACCCAGGAAAAGCAGATAAAGCTGGTGTGTGACTTGCCCATCGAAATGTGGCCGTGCCGAGGTGTGTCCATGAGTGTAGTGGTCACTGGTACAGGTGCTGTGTAACTCGAGCACTGTAGTGGTAATGACTGCTCTTGAGTAGCCGAAATGAAATTACTCTCCCAGCTACTTCCAGCAGCACACTGAGAGAAGCACTTGTTACTTGAAGAGTGCTTCCTTGCTTGGATTAAAATATCTAAAGGCTAGTTTCTTGCTCTTTTGTCTTTTAGGCAGCGTGAATTCTTTCAGGTTTTGATTGTTGGTACTTGCTCACAGTGGGGAAATACCTCCTGATAATTAAAGCATGCCTGTGCCTTACAGATTGGATCACTGAAAAACCACTATTTATTCAGACATAAGAGTCACCCAAGACGGTCCCGAAGAAGTGCTATTCATATCACTAAGAGACTTTCTGATGATGAGCGGGTGAGTGTTACATTTATTCTTTTTTTTTATTATCATTTTTTTATTCTGTCTCCTTACCACTAGCTTTGTAATGAGGTCACAGGCAGGCCTTCCTCATTTTGCAAGTCTAATATATTCAGCCATCCATACTCGTGTTGAATAATACTGAACTATTCTGTCATTCACAGGCAGAATCTGACCCTCCCTTACCACATATTTTACAAGAGCTTTCCAAATTTAGATTTAAGATGTGCAGCACTGGAATTTCAGATATTGATGTGCCACTGATGAAAATGTGAACAGGAAACTAAGGGGCTGGATTCAAAGTAAAAATCCATAGATGCACTAAGTTTAATTAGGCCACGTCTGTGTAACTACCGTGTGAATTAGGTTTGATTTAAAGTGACTGAATATTAAATAATAAAAAAGGAGTAGGGAAAAAGGGCTGAGGTTCAGCTGGATTGGCTTTTACGACAAGCTGAAATCCCTTCTCAAAGGATCCATCACACATTCCAGATTTGCAGCCTTTTGTTACAGTGTCATGCCACTGCAATCAGAAAACAAGCAAACTGGAGAGCCAGGGGTCTAAGGTGCAATCCATTGGTGAGGCAGACTCCTCTTTTGCCTGGCTTTATTTCAGAGAGAGGCATTTCTGTTTGCAAGCATAATGAAAAACTGGGGTGCGTGACAAATTTAAAGAGCAGACCAGAAAGCTGCCAGCCTCTCTTACAAACTATTTTCTGGGAAATGTCACAACAACAACATTTGATTTTAAGATCAGCATTGTTGCAGCAATCATTGTGACAATATGAGCTGTCCAAACCATGAGGTAACCTAGTTGTCAAAACCAGTGAATTATCATATAAGGACAAATCACTTCAGAACGAGTAATTTTCTATCTGGAGGTTTTAGATGCAATTGTCAACTAGAAGGAAATATGCTATATGGCAAGACAGGGTGTTTGTTTTGCTTGTTTTGTTTCAAAACTCTAGACTCTCATCAATTTCCTTGCAAATTTTGGTTTAACAGTTAAAGTTGAAATAATCCTAACTTGGAGATGTTCAAACCTGCAGGTTGAGTCTAAACTAGTTCCAATTTACAACAGCATCTATGACCAGGTGTCCCATGTCATTGTAGTACAATGTTCAGGATCACAGTTTTGGGTGCAGTTTCTCTCTTTTTGGGGCTTACTGCATCAAATGAATCTGTTACACAGGAAAAAATGAGAGTGTTCAATGCCTCACATTCTAAAATTGTAGTAGAATGGAAGTGATGGTATTACATTGCTACCAACATTATTGCTTCCTTGCATTCTTAGATCTAGAAACAGGGCTTCAAAGTGCTGCAGGTGATTTGCTAAATTTACTCCAATTTCCTTTTTATTTACCATCCAGTATGCAAATTAACTATGCGAATAAATGAGATGTAATTATGCATTATGTAAGTGTATAAACACAAAGCAATCATGTAAGGCTGTGTAGTTAGGGACCTTTGCTTTAAAGAGCTGC
Organism: Drymodes brunneopygia; assembly: GCA_013400955.1. Lineage (NCBI taxonomy): Eukaryota > Metazoa > Chordata > Aves > Passeriformes > Petroicidae > Drymodes > Drymodes brunneopygia. The sequence continues at coordinate 11,957 of VZTZ01048661.1, read as the reverse complement.
TCTTGTTCAGCAGCAGTCTACTTAAAAAGATTTAGATTCAGCCTTTCAAAAAGGGAGAGAAAAGGGAATCCTGTTTTTGTTTGTCTAACGCCTTCATGAATTTTACGGTATGTTAAGTGTGAAAGCTGTAGTAAAACTTGGCTCCAATCTGAATATTTATCTGCTTCCCATAGTGTTTGTTGTAAAACAGATAAAGGCTGTGACTACACTGAAGAGATATAATTATCTGGTTACCTAACTTCTTCTAGTATTTGCACTGGTTTTTTTTACTTTCTTGCAAGTCGACTTGAGATTATTTTTACTGCTTTATGTATCAGTGATTGAAGGTTTGGCGTGGGGCCTTCACCTTTTGCTGGAGATGGATGGTTGGAACCTCACCCAGCTGCTAAGTGACAAACATTTGGCTTGTTTGCCTGACATATGTGCTTGGGAGTTTCAGCTCATTTCCCTTCAGTGCACTTACTCACCGTGAAAAAAACATAACAAGCATGGAAGCTGTCAATTGCTAATTACTGTTGGGTGGTGAAGAGGTCAAGCTTTGCTGTGGGCAGTGAAGAGAGATGGAGGTAATTGCTCCAACGTGTGCACAAGCATATATGGCCTGAAATATCACTAGGACAGTTTAAAATACCTACACTTTCATGGGTATATTTACCTTCTATGACCAAGTTTTGTAGGGGGTTTACGACTAAATACATAGCAAAGAGAATCATAAACATGCCTAATAGAGCTAAAATTTTAAACGATTTATGTTCTTGTAGTGAATTTTCATTAGGTTTTCATTAGAAAATTGCATTTTAATCAAATCATACTTTTTAATCATAATTTCTGAGTCATTACTATTTCATATATGGTGATAGATGTCAGGATCATAAAGCTGTTCAATCACAGTAGATAAAAGGAACTAAATCTATTCAGAGCTTGAAAGTAAAAGATTAGGTGCAAGGCACCCTCCATGTGAGGCTTGTCACAGGATCTTGGTAATTTTACTAAACCTGAGTTTGCTTTGCCTGCTTGGAATTTGGGATGAAAAGGACCAACTTTATCTGCGTCAGAGTGACCGTACAAGGACCAACTATAAATAAGGTTTTATTCCCTTTCCGAAAGGAGCACACAGCACAGAGAGAGGCATCATCACCAGGATTTCATTTGAGGATTTTATTTCAGTAACACATTCAAGGGTGATATACATTTAAAATACAGCCTAGTGCCTTAGAGATTGCTGTGTCTGTGCACAAAGGCTGTGCAACTCGTTTGATCCTGTATCAAAGAGTGCTGAAGCATTTTGGTTTTCAGTTGCCTTAAGTGAAATCACGCCGTGATGAAGTTAGTCTAATATTCATAGCTTGCTAATTGACCACTCTTCAAAACACCACTAGGAAGGAGACTTGAAGGTCCAGCTGGTCTATGAGTAACAGCATCATTATGATTGCAAGACTAAAGCCAGAGATCATCTTTCTTCTTTCGTTTTAACTCCCAATAGAGAGTGAATAAAAGATAAGGAGGAGAAAGAAGCAGGCTGTGTTTTTTCCTTGTTTCAGTAAGCCATTGCTAGCCACAGTACATGGCTAGCCATACTACACAGTTTTATTTGATGCAAAAACCTGCTTTATGTCACTCACAGGAGTTCTTTGTTGACTTGTACTTAATGATTTTTTGTTAATTAATTCTACAATATTGTGACTTCACCAAGTTCTCTTCCCCAGATCTCACTGCACACAATTTAAATAATCCTCTCTGTACTGAATGTTGCTCATTTTGCTTTAGGCACCAAAATTTCTGTGTGTGACAAAAGCCCTTATACTCTAGGTTAAGAAAGGCCCAAATTAAAGAGGTTCACTTGTCATATTTTTACAAATAATTGTAGGTGTCATGGGCAGAGCAGCAGTATGAAAAAAAGCGAACCAAGCGTGCCTCTGTGAGAGACTCCGCAGAAGGTCTTTTCAACGACCCCATGTGGAATCAGCAGTGGTATCTGGTAAGAATTTATTGCACTGTGGAGCTGGGGATGGTGGCTGTGCCATCAGCTGCATTATTTTACCAGAATGAGTGAGATTGCACCAAAGGGAAGAAATGAAGAATCTCTTTTGTTACTGCATGCTGTAAAAACGAGCAATCTCTGTGCATAACATTTTCAGGCAGCCTTCTACCTTCAGTGAAGTGTGGTTTCTACAAAGATTCTGGATGCCAGTTCAGCTGCTGTTTATTATAGGGGGTGATATCACAAATTGCTAAAAGTTAAAAACCACTTCAATGATAATTTTAAAATATTTGCTGTTTTAATATAAGTCATTTATCATAACTGAGGCTGACCATGTATGTCTTTATTAAAATTGGTAGTGCAGAATGCATACTCCAGATGAAAAAAAAGCATCTGCATGCATGTGACAAGCACCTTCTGTCACATGGACTAGGATTAATATATAAGAGGGTCTCTAAACCTCACTCACAGGCTCAAAACCTCAGGGAAAAAAATTTCCTGAGCTCTGTAGTATCTATCTGCATGCGTCATTTGAGAAATACAGTTGATCATTTAGGTTTTACGTGGTTTCTTCCAAGAGCCTGTGTTTCCATTGTGCATCTAGCTGTACCTTCAGTTGAGGATTCAATGCTTTCACTCAGGAATAGGGATGGGATTAAAGGTGGGCATCACAAATAAAAAAGAAAAGTCAAGCACAGATGGGCCCCAAGTGCCTGGAAATACTTTTCCTCAGTTCATCTTAGAGACATCAGACCAAACTCTAGGCTGCTTTCCTTCATTTGATCTAGGGAAGACAAACTATAAACCACATAGCATTAGGGATTTCCATGAAGATTCCTGCAGACTTCTTCTCAACAGAAAAAAAAATTATCTGTAAGAATATGGCTTTTCTTTGAAGCAGAATATCTGTTTGCTTCCTTGCCTGTAGCCAAAAAAGTAGGATATTTCCAAGATGTCTATATTAGACAAATCCACAAACACACACAGGGTTCATAAAAGCATTCTGGGGAAGAAAAAACTCAGCAATGTTCTGTTCTCCAGGTGAACAGAGTTCCTCTTTATGGTTTTCACTACTTTTCCCTCTAGTTTTCACACATGAGAAACAAAAACATGCTGCTTACCCTTGTTTGCCATGAACATTGATTTTTTCTGATTAAATGCATAAATACGTTAGATATTTTCTTCCAAAATATGTTTTTTGCCTTGCAGTGAATAACTGACTATTACCTTATTTTTATGATTTGATGGCAACAGTTTTAGCTCTCTTCAGCGTACCTTCACACACCACCAGGAAAAAATATTATTTGATGGATTCAAGAGAACAAAGCTTGAAACCTCAAATAATTTCCTAAATGGAAGAAGTTAGATATAGATAGCAAAAAAATGAAAGAAATTTCATCCCCATAGCAGATTTCTTTCCCTAAGCCTCATATTTTATGTAGTATTTCTTTGGAAACAAAGACATAAATAAACCTGCCATCAGCTAACGTAATTGTGCACAGAGAAACAGAAAGAAAGAGGTTCTTTTTACATCTGTGCTTTTATGGGGACTGTGAGCAAGTTTTCCAAATTACATGTATGTACTGCTCACTTAGTATTAGAGGGGGAAAATGACCCATTTAGGAGATGCTCTTCAGAAAACTTGCTGTGGAAGAGAAGGCAATACATGGTTCATACTTCCAGCTAGTTTACCACAGGAACAGCAACGAGGGTAGTAAAGAGAAAATTGTGATTCAACACAGTTGTTCCCAACCAAACGACTACCTTAATTGTTTTATCCATTAATTATTTTGCTCTGGCTAACTTTAATGTCCAAGGAGAAAATATACTTGGAGGAAATCCAACTCACTGTACTGCAGGCACTGTCTTGGCTGCTCTTCAAATGGAAAGAACAAACATTAGCAGGTCTGATTATTAACTCAGCGTTCCAAGGCCTACCGGTGCATCCCCCCCACTCCTTTCAGTTTCTGCTGCCCACTTCCAGAAAATACAAGATGGTTTTTGTTCAGAGGTAGTCTTCAGGGATATTCAAGCAGTGAGGTAAATCTTTCAGTGCTACAAGTGTTTGATGACACTAATTTTTGTTTTGTATTTGCAAAATTTGATCAAAATGCACAAGTTCAGGGTGAGATTGTTTACAGCATCTTTAAAATATAACTTTGGACCTGATTGGTATAAACTGATAGAATGCTGATGTATTTTAATCCCTTCTGTCCACAGCAAGATACAAGAATAACTCCATCCCTGCCCAAACTGGATCTCCATGTTATTCCTGTGTGGCAAAAAGGATTTACAGGCAAGGGAGTTGTTATCACAGTCCTAGACGATGGATTGGAGTGGAATCACACTGACATCTATGCTAACTATGTAAGTCTGAGCATTAGAATGCTAAGCAATAGATTAACCAGTTGTAAATTTGATAGCAGACACTCTTCCCAGCTGTTTGTCTCTTGTGTGAGTTCCTGCAGTACAGAGACTGAAACATTTGCCTTGGGCATGATTTGGAACTTGGTCTGTGTCTCAGGAAGCTGAATGTCACTTAGCAATGGTAACAGGGCAGGTATTTTGTTGTTTTGTTTTTCCTTCAGTAGATTTAGTTCCCAGACACATTTGTATGTAGTGGTTTAATGCTAAATAATTAAAGCTCCATGAAAAAGTTATGGAATTGTTAATGGCCATGAAATTCTACCAGCTTGATTGCTGTCAATGTAAGGCACACCAAGGAAATAAATAGACTCTCTAGAATCCATTTTGTTAACAATTTAGAAATGCATATTCTAGTTGTCTGAATTAATTCTACTTTTTGTTTTACGTGTAGGACCCAAAGGCAAGTTATGATTTCAATGACAATGATCATGATCCCTTTCCTAGATATGACCCAACAAATGAAAACAAGTGAGTAGCTTCCCAGTTGTCTGAAGAGAAAAATACAGTACAGTATTAATTTCTGTGTTAGAAGATAAAAGTGTAGAAATTTATATGTATGTCTCCTATGGCAATTATTTAATATGAGGAAGAATTTGGGTGAGAGAATCACAGGATTATTGAGCTTGGAAGGGACTTGTGCAGGTCATCTGCTCAAGTAGGGAGCTCTAGATCTTGCTGCCCAGGATCCAGATGCCTTTTGAATATTTCCAAGGAGGCAGAGGCCACAACCTCCCTGGGTAACCTGTGGCAGTGCTCAGTTCACCTCAATGTAAAGAATCATGGTTGGATGTTCAGAAAGAACCTCCTGTGTTCTGGTTTGCAGAAACATTCTCACAGAACATTGAAATAAACACTGAGATGAAATTCCCAGATGAAGGACTTCATGATTATAATCTTCCTATGGCCTCCTCAATTTCTTCATGTCTTTGCATGTGTAAGATGCTGATGTGTTTCTGCAAGATGAAGGGAATAGTCTATTCATGTGTCTCTATGTGTTTCTGGAATGATACCTTCCAAAGTATATTTTTTTCTCCAATTCTCTGCTTTGCACTGGGAATTAAAAAAAAAAGAAAAAGTCTCCTGATGGGTCTGTTGGACCTGGACATGTCCTTTGTAGTCCAGTTATGAATTTTGTTCATAAGAAAGAAAACAGGAGGGACCTCCTCAGAAGCTGGTACTCAAAATAGTCAATTTCTTAAACAAATTAGGATGCCACTACTCAGTACATGTAGCAAGAAATTGATGCACTGGTTCCCTGTTTCCTACCACACAATACAAGTAACATTCACAACATAAATCCCTGTATGGGAAAAAAAAAGATCAGTCAGAGGATAAAAATCCCAGGAATAAGACATTTGAAAAATGGCATTTCTACTTTGTTACAGTGTAATTTTAGAGAAAGAAGCCATTATGCTCTTGTTATGATGTCATTATCTCTTAAATCTACCTGTATTGCCTCTAATCTTTATTAATAAGTAAATGGAATTCAGCCCAGAAGCACTGAAGCGTGTAATTTAGTAACAATCTGTACCATTACATAATACAACTCTCTTACCTTGAGACTTACACAAAGGATTTCTCTATTGTGGAATTAGAATCATCCATGGGAAAAAAAAAGAATTGCATAGAAAATAGTTTGTTACAAGAAAAAAATTAGCAATGGGGTTACTTTAAAGGCTTACTTTCTGAAATTTAAGAAAAAATTGTAGTAATTTTTTAGAAAGTATCTAAATGTGTGATTAAAAAATACTTGTATTTCTGTCTGAACACAGCTTCTTAGCCCCATAATTTTAACCACTTTTGCACTCTATTAAAATACTGATATCTACAGTGAAATTAAGAAAAGCATTTACCATCTCATGAAAATGTTCCTTTGATCATTAAGTAGGTAAAATTACATTTAATGAAGCTTAAGAGAAATGAGTATTTTTGTATCATGTGGATACAACTCAAAAGCTCTTCAATAACTGCATTGCATTCATTTTGAGGAAGAATTTGAACAAATCAATGTCCTTGACGAGCCTTTCTGTACAATACAACAAAGCTGTTATGATGTGTTCATTATTATGTGTTATTAGGTGTTATCTGTTATTATGTGTTCTTTATTCTTGCTGTATTTATTTAGGCATGGGACACGGTGTGCAGGAGAAATTGCCATGCAAGCCAACAACAGAAAATGTGGAGTTGGAGTAGCCTACAACTCCAGGGTTGGAGGTAAGGGAACAAAATAATCAGATGTCTAATATGAATGGAAAAAAGACAGATGCTGAGTGTTGCCAGCTACCATTAATCTGAAACATGATTGATTGTTCATTCTTGGAAAATATGAGCCTTGCAGAATTATAAGGTTCAAAATCCTGTCTGGCCACAGTGCTGTGACACCTCTGTATGACAGGATTTCTTGAATAAAGTCTGGAATTTGGTTATGAATAGATTGATAGGTAGAATATATAACAGCAGCAACTGTATAGGCAGGGATGATGATGATGATTATGATAATAGCAATAAAACTAATAATCATAATGTTAATAATATTAACCACAATTAATAATAACAATAATAACAACAACAAGAACAATAATAGCAATAACTTACATTGTACCAGGAGCTAAGAATTATCTTTTAATGAATGAAGGACTAATTAATTATTATTGTTTAGCCGGGGGAGGAGAGGGATTGAGTAGAGTGAAAGTAGGAGTATACAGAATTATACCTATCCATATTTGCAGCATATTGTTTCCATTTACACAATTACATTCAAAAGGTCATGTCAGCCAAGTTAGGCAAACTACTGTCCTTTTTGTTTCAACACCTTCCTTCTCTACTGTCACCCTAAGTTAAATTTGAAAACAAGTAGAATCTTTCTTGCCTGTCAATCAATATAGTTGTTTTGTTTTTTAAACGGTGACCCAATCTGTTAGTTGTTTATGGAACAATCATGATGCAAGTATCAGTTGCAAATGGCTATTTAGCTCAGAGGAAGTTATTTGTACAGCCCCACTTTTTCCATTATTCCCTCTTTTTCCTTCTAAACGATGGGATGATCAGTGGCAATTGACATCCATAACTGTCGTTCCCAGCATTTCAGAGTAGTACTTTGTGGGTTCCCAGTGACTCCACTGAGCTGTCATTGGTGTCAGCTTTGCAGTTTGCCTTTGCCATAATGCATTATGCTGTCATGATCTGTTTAAATAAAATATCTCACTCATAATACGAAGACGTCAGATTTTCAAAGGAAGGCAAAATGGATGAAGCTGCAAAGATGTCTGAACTCCCACTGTGCCCATATTTTAAGGCTCTTACACCTACAGAGGAGGTTCTTCCACAGCTATTTGCATATGATCTGTGCTCATTTGCAAATGCAAACTACAGATCTGTGCGGGTTGATTTATGTAGAAAAGGGAAATAACAACAGGAAAAGCAGTCCAGCAATTCACATTACCCAGCAAGCGACATGCACTTGGGTGGGGGAGGAGGAAGAATGGAAAAGTTGAAAGAAGTTGTAAGCTGTTAGATGTGACCAGACTGATTAAGACGGGGTGTAAGAAAACTATGTTCAAAGACCAGTGGAAGATAAGAGAAGTCTTCAAAAGATTCAGATAAATTTGGAGTGGATAAACACTGGAAGATTTTTTTTTGATGATTCAAGCTCTACAGGATTAATTTCACCAGAGTCTGTTTGTATTTTTTTTTTAAATCCATAAAATGACACAATTCACACTTCTACTTGACATCAGTTCAAGATGACTTCCTTAAGTGGCTGTTTGCTTGTAGGAATTGCCATATGGACAAATCCAGTGGTCCACAGCCAGTGCCTTCTTTCTGATAGCCAGCATTATTTGCTTTAGGGAAAGAAACCCTGACATATGGAATACCTTGTTTCTCCAACCGTCAGCATCAGAGATTGGTTCAACTTTGCCTTGAGGGGTAAAACAAACCATTCCATTAATTTTTGCTAGTTTTGTTTTCTGTGAAAGTAATGAGTTTGACAATCCTGAGTGTTCTCTCCAGTCACATTAATGCCTGGTCCTATTCTGAAACATTGACTAGCCTCTCCAGTACTTTGTGACTGTGACTACCATCAGCTTTTCTGTGCACTGATGTGAAGAAAAAATGCTCTTAATGCCAGTTTTCAAAGTGACACCTTTCAGTGCCCTTTAACATTCACCTCTTGGTCTGTATAGAGCTGAGAAATGTGTATTGGTCACGTCTGGAGTAAAGCAGGGTGTTTGTATTTTCATGCATACCTGACCGTACCACCGTGTTATGATATTTCCATGGTACTGCCATGGAAATAAAATTATTAAGAAGCACTATTTTACAAAGGACTGGGCTTAGAGTTCCTGCTGCTAAAAATAGCCTTCTGCCAGGCAGATACATACATGTGTGTCTGAAATTACCTTGGGCTTTGCCTGCTTTTGGTTTTGTGGGACTGATGATGGGAGCAAGAATAGAGAAGAGTTTATGCAAGAGGACATAATTGGAATCTGCTTCGGGGAATATCACTGCAGCCATCAAATCCCTGAGTTGACTTGAACAATCAGGGTTTTTGATGATCAAGAAGGCAAGGCAGCAATTTTTTTTCCTTGAACTGTTTTCATCAGTATGGAGTCATTGTTCTTGGTTGTTTTTTTCCCCTTATTACATTATTTATCTGTAGAGTTGTCTTTGTCTTTTTCTGTGGCAAGTATCTGCACATTACTCCTCGCATTCCCACTATCTCATTATGTGTTGCAAGCTCTCACCTGGGGCTTGCAGTCACTTTTACACAGGCAGATCTTTGCTCAGAGTGTGCTGGCATGAGAGAATCTGGCAATTCTAAGCCAACAGGAAAAAAGAGTAATCAAACCCTTCTCAGTTTAGGACGATCCTGGGTAAGTGGTGTTTTTAGTACCTGAGGCACAGGATATATCTCGGTGCTTTTCCCAGCTTTGTGAGTGATAGTGGAGCAGCTGTGGTTGAGGAGATTAACTCCTTTGTCTGATTTTACCACTAATGAATATGAAATAATAAAGCTCAGCTTTATCTCAGAGGTATTAGGAGTATTAAGAGGTCAGCCACTGGGGAAAAGAATTATGCTTGCAGTCTTTTTTTCCCTGTTTGGTAGCATGAAAAAAAGGAACAAGACACTGAGCTGCAAGGGTAAGTTTGGAGGTTTTTTGTTGTTGGATATTTTTGGGGTTTTTTAAGGTAATGACTACATTTTGCCTGCTGTGCTTTGGCAAAATCCCTGTTTTGTGGAAAATACTAGTAAATGAACACTCATAATTCACCAACTGCCAGCAATGGTGCAGCTGCTGTAGTACTAACCTGCCAGATCCAAGGGAACCCAGATATTTTTATTGCTTGTAAACATAGGCTGAATCCTGACTGCTGTGGCTCTTATATTGCTGCTGCTGCTCTAAGAGCCATGCCACAGTGGGAATTTTGCCAGATTTCTGCTTTTTCTGCTGTCCTCCAGCACTGGACAGTGGTAGCAGCCCCACTGCAGAGCTGTGGCTTTACACAGCAAAGGATCCAGTGCAGATTAACTACTGCCTGCACCTGAATTTTAAGTACCACTGAGATCAGGCCTGCTCTGAAGAAGATTAGATCATGCAGCTCCTAATAAATTGTTAATGGCTAGATATCTCAGGATTGCTCACAGTAGAAAAAAACCCAGTAGAAAAACAGTGAATTTTTTTTTCTGCAGTGGAGATTGAAGAGCTGGTGAAATTGCTGTGTCACAGAGACAGGAAAACCTTTAATGACTGTGAGGACTAAGTGCCTTAGTCAGAACATTGAGAACTACGTCTTTGAACTAAAACTCTTGGAACTCTTAAAGATAAAAGTAATGTTGGTAAAACCTATTTAATTTCAGTGGCATTTTAGCACTTTGAGAAGTCTTTGTTGCAAATGTAAGAAGGAGGAAGAAAGAGAATGCAATAAGAAAAAGCAGGAACAATAAGAAAGACATAATCCTCTTGGATCTCTGTAGAAGGAGAGAAAGAAATAAATAGGAGGCTAACAAGACTTTAAAGGGTTTTTTTACGTTTGTAGAGAAACACTGAGCTTTGCACATAAAGTCTAATTGTGCTGTTTTACCCTGACAGGGGCTGTCCTCAATATTGCCTACATGGACAGCAGTCGGCTCTGGTTACAGTACTTACCACTTAATTTTACTGGAAACATTAAAACCAGTTTACAAAGACAAGGAGGAGGGAACAGAAAGTAAATCCAGTCTGCTTCTTTTTTTTTTTCCTGTGAAGGTATTCGAATGCTGGATGGAATAGTGACTGATGCTATCGAGGCCAGTTCAATTGGTTTCAACCCAGAACACGTGGATATTTACAGTGCAAGCTGGGGTCCTAACGACGATGGTAAAACTGTGGAGGGACCTGGCAGACTGGCACAGAAGGCTTTTGAGTACGGGATAAACCAGGTACAATACTTCAGGGAAAGATAAAGCAAAAATTCAGCAGAGGAGAGAATTTTAAAATGGTTGATACCAGAGAAAAAAATGAAAATGGTTCTTGCTGTCTTTGCTCAAATATATGTGAATGGACAAGATATATTTTAATAGTACAGGTGAGAGAGACTTCCAGCCCGAAAGGACTTTTGAGAAAACACCATTAGGGCTTTCTAAACTGGTTTTAAGCTGCTAATCTCCATAGATAACCTTTCTTTTTACATCCTTAATTTTGCTGCCTTTGTCTCGCCCTACACCCACTCTTCTCTGCTGCTTGTTTTACACTGAACAGTAATTGGATTTCTGCACTGAAAGCCCATAAAATTTAATACAAAATTCCTGCTTCATGAATATTTTGCTGTGTGAAAGTGATGCATTTTAGCATCCTGTGGACAAGCTTGTATTGTGCTAATTGGATTAATTTGTAAATTGGTGCATGTCATGATCCAATTAAAATGAAAATAGCACAAATGCACGATGAAGAGTACTGGGAGCAATATTTTTACTTTTTTTTTTAAATATTACACTGTTTAGATCTATTTGGATGATAAATAGGGTGCAAATTGAGAGCTACCATGAATTTATTAGTAAACTACTCTAGCTCTTGCCAGTGAGGTGAAAAGATATCTAATGATGGACAGGTACTAATAAAGAGAGGAAGACTGAATCATAGAGGAGAGAAGAGAGAAGTAGATTGAAGGACAAGCAAAGAAAAAATTTGGATGAAGGGCAGCAAACAACAGTAGGCAGAAGGAGAAAAGGTGAGAACAATGCAAATGCTGACAGCTGACAAAGATACTCTGAGGGAATAATGGAGATTGAGAGGAGAGAGCTGGAAACAGGTTAGATGTCTATAGGTAGGTAGCAAGAGCAGAGGAGACTTAAATGTGAAAATTAGGCGACAAATGTTCATTGGTCTTAGTCTGTAAAAACACATTCTTTGGTGAGGAATGCATCTTTTTTGCAGCTTGTTTTATTTCTCATGGGCAACAAATGTATCCATTTGTTTGTCAGGATTCCAGGGTTCCTTTTGCAAAGGTCTGGCTGGTCTCCATTCTGCTTAAAGTCAGCCAGTGTAGGGATTGACAACAGCTCTAATCC
>VZTZ01048660.1:0-22004 GCA_013400955.1 Drymodes brunneopygia | reverse complement strand
TTTGGCTCATGATATTCTGCCTCTGTAAATATTTATCCTATTAAAAGAGTGATTTTCAGGGAAATTCCTTGAGGCTGCTGGAGACTGCTATCCCATTCTGAGAAAGTCTTGCACTTCATTACTGAACCCTGGCAGAGAATAAAAAATTTACCCAAAAAAAAGACTTTTATCAAGGACGATTTTAAATTAGGAGCTGAGATAGAAGCTTTTTGGCTTGGAAAAGCCAATGGTGAGTAAAAATGGTATTGTGGTTGTCTTCTCTCTTTTGATGGTGATACTTACAGAAAAAACTCTGCCTTGGTCTCTCTGAAGCCAATGATTTTCATAACTAAGGGCAAGTATAAAAGAATAAGATTATTAAAAAAATTAAATCATAGTGGGTAAGGTTCCAATTAAATTGCAACTGGCAGGGATTATGGCAGGCAAATGGAGCTATTTTTAAAATATATTAGCAGCTAGTGAATGAGGGAAGGAAACAACTGGTACTTCAGAAGGCAATATAAACAATGACAATACTTTTTTGTTCATAAAAATACATAGAGCTAAAACAGATGTCAAAAGAATATAATTTATACCCTTCCTCAGGGCATAATCATATATATCTTCACTATTTCTGACAGAGGGTCTGTCAGCATGTGCTTGATCACACCAAGCTATGAAAATTACATGGCTGTTGTAGACAAGTTTCTGAAGTGCTTCTATTTCAAACAATGTTTTCTCATGTCTGTGCTATTCCATAGCTTAAGGTCATTGATCAATATCTTTCCTACCTGGTGGAAAGAGAACACAACAATTATTTGCTCTTTGTGTTTGTTTTCTTTACACTTGAGAGATGTTATCTTCCATCAGAGTGCTTGTACTTGAACTGAACAACCAAAATTTATCCAAACTACTTTTACAGATCAGGCTTCTTATAATTCATAGTCAACATTTCATTTTCAAGAGAAACTAGACTCAACTTTGCAGCTGAGAGATTACGAGTCTTGTTGAAAATGACATTTTAAGTTACAAATCACATTGTGAGGTTTTCTTCTTTTCTTTTCTTTTCCTTTTCTTTTCTTTTCTTTTCTTTTCTTTTCTTTTCTTTTCTTTTCTTTTCTTTTCTTTTCTTTTCTTTTCTTTTCTTTTCTTTTCTTTTCTTTTCTTTTCTTTTCTTTTCTCTTTTCTTTTTCTTTTCTTATCATGCTCAGTTTTAATAGCATTTTTTGCTTTAATCCTAGTAACAGAAAGTTAAACTATGGCTAGATGTTTCATTTACAGGGTTTAAAAAGTAGCAGTATTAATCACTTTCCTTCTCTCCAATGGCAAGGGTGCTGGTGGAGAGCTGTCATAATTCCTTAGAAAAAAGAAATAAATTTTGGGGATTTCACAAATTTCAACATTTTTCTCTTTTCTTTAGAAATGATCCATATCTTACCCATCTGAATCTTGGTTTGGGTTTTTTTTTTCTCTCTTTCACTCTGAAGCACGCCCAGAGAAGGTCAACAGAGTTGGAGAAGGGGCTGGAGCACAGGTCTGATGAGGAGCAGCTGAGAGAGCTGGGCGTGTTTATCCTAGGGAAAAGGAGGCTCAGGGGGGACCTTATTCCGCTTTACAACTCACTGAGAGGAGTTGTAGCCAGGTGGGGATTGGCCTCTTCTCACAGGTAACAAAAAATAGGACAAGAGGAAATAGCCTCAAGTTGCACAAGGGGAGGTTTAGATTGGATATTAGAAAAAATTCCTTCCCTGAAAGCGTTGTCAAGCACTTGAACAGGCTGCCCAGGGAAGTGCTGGAATCACCATCCATGGAATTGTTAAAAAAGCTTGTAGATGTGGTACTCAGAGATACAGTTTAGTAGTGGACTTGTCACTGTTAGGTTAATGGTTGCACTCAGTGATCCTATAAGTCTTTTCCAAACTAAATTGTTCTATGATTTTCAAAGCAGGTGTTTGATTTGGTATTTTCATCCTCAGACTTTAAACAATTCCATCATTAAAATGGAAATTTAAGAAGAATTGACAAGATAGATTTATAAATGTCCTCAAACAGTCTGAGCAGAAAGATGTTTAGTATAGCAAGACCCAGACAGTAGGAGTGTGTGAAGTAGAATGTTCAAGAGAAATTCTGTGTCAAGATGATGCTCTATGATGCTGACTTTCCTTTTCTAAGTTATGATTATATACTTTTAAATTAAGGTATATAACATGCTTAGGGAATGAACTGAATTTACATGGCCATATCTGAATTTCCTACTCCCAAGGTTTGTCTTGCTCCTTACTTGGATTAACCCTTTCATGTGTCCTTGTGCCTGTTGCTGCTTTGACAGTCCATTTGGTGTAGCAGGGAAATCCATTTCATGAGGGGCTTTCTTGGGCTGTACACCCTTCAGAGCATAGGGGCCTGCAACGTCTTGTACTTCCTGGTGGGAAAGTCCCAGAATTCCTGGATATTTGGAGAGAGTGGGTCCTGACTCAGCAGAGCCCTGTACCTGCCAAACTGAGGAAGTTGGGGAGGGCAAATTCCAGTAATGAGAAGAGTTTCAGAGAAGTTGTGAACGTGAAAGGACAGCAATGAGACACTCAGAAAATACACCACTACATCCATCATGAGTTAAACTATGGTCCTGTCAAAAGACTCACTGCCAGCATCCCACAGCTGATGAGTCATAGCAAGGAAGCCAACACTAAATTTAATCTCTGCTTTTGCCCAGTATAGGACTGAAACAGACCTAGGAGAACAGAAAATCGAGGCCCATAATGCTGTAATTATTCTATTATCCTATCTCAAGTAATTAATACATTGGAAAGGAATACTAGAAACAGGTCGTGTAGAAAATGGATGCTGCCTAGGCTTACTAACACAGTTTCTGATGTCAGTGGTTCAAGGATTTCCTCAGCTGGAGGCAACTTTCCATCAGTGACTTTCAGTAGCCCTCAGTGACTTTCAGTGGCCCTCAGTGGATGTACCCAGCATGAGCTGGTCTAAGCCCTGCCTGATTTTACTCAAATATTTTGTTTCCATGGCTCCTGTGGTGATTTATGCCACAGCTCGAAGATGAGTTCTGTAGGAAAATGCTTCCATTGTCTGGTTTAAATCAGATGTCTAAGAGTTTCACATGCCTTTTGTCCTAAGAAACAGTGCATATTTATCCATTATTCACCCCTTTTCCAGTCTGTTGGAAATTATACCAGTCTCCATGCACGTTTATGTCTTGCTGGTAAAAGAGCTGCTAAGGCTCCTGTCACAGAGACTCCATCCTCTTTTCTTTTCCAATTTGTCTATTTAGTCATATGAAAGAACCAGAACTGGATTTATTATTCATAATGAAATATGTGAATCCACACAATTGCAGAATAATTTTTTGTTTATTTTCAGCTCTTTTCCAATTCATATAACTGTAGGAATACTATTTCAGCCACAACACCAAAGAAAAGCTTTAGATTAAAATCACATGATCTGTTAAAAGACATTATCCATAAATATTGCCTTCTTAATGGGTTTCAGTATTTTATTTGTCTCTTTTGGATGCTTCTGCATGGGAGCTAATGGTTCTAACATCCATGACCTGAACAATTATACCTAACCTAGAAAACAGAGGTAGGGCATTTTCTTCACATATAAATTCACATTATGTTCATTCACGTATTCTTCACATTATGTTTCATTTGTCACTATTGAATGCCATTTTAGCACTCTGTCACTTGTACTGTGCAAATTTTAGAATAACACTAGCTGCCAGAAGTTGCTCTGAAAAATATTAATTATTTTATATACCATTTGCAAAAGTTGCCATCTCACTGTTCAACTCTTTCTTCTAGGTCACATACAAGAGGGTCGACATTAATCCTTGAGAGACCTTGCTGACAATGTCCTTTTATTGTGAAACATCATCATTTATTCTTATCATTTATTTCTCAACATTTAGGTGGTTGTTAGTCAACCTTACCCTCCCATGACAATTTAGTTTCTTTCAGAGACTTTCACAGGAGATCCCGTAAAAACCTTTTTGTAGTTCCGACTGTGATGTATGAATGACTCACCTTACACATCCTATTGCTTCAGAGAAAACTAATGCTGATGATGCAGAGTCTCCTACAAAAGCAGTGCCGTTTCTTCCTGAATATGATGTCTGTCTCTGATATCTGCAGATCCCCCTTTTTATTGCTGTAGTCATACATTTACCCAGCACTGCAATCAGACTTAGTGGTAATTAGGTTTCCGGTCCGTTCCTGGACACGCACTGAGAATCTGGGGCCCCACTTGACACCAGCCAATCCTTCCCTGCCGGGGCATGTTTGGCCAGAAGTTCCACAGCACTGCTGCCATCTCAGCTATTTCATGTCTTCTTTTCAAGCTCAACCTGAAAGTTTTTTGCTGTTCAGTGTCTCATTCAAAGCGGTTTTCTGAGAAGACCAAAATTTTGTTCTCAGCCAACTCTTTTGACTTTTCATGTGCCAAAAATGGAGCAATGCAATACTTTAGGGCTATAGGCATTTCTTTTACTAGAGCATTCCTTTATTTTTTGTATGTGTTAACTCCACAACTTCCTTGGCATGGTGTCAACTTCTGTTGACATGGTTGTCAACTTCTGAGCAAACACTCATTATTTGGTTTTTATGTCTTTAGGTACTTCTTTTCTTTGCCTGCCCTACAGAAGTTTAATGTCTAATTTCTCAAAAATTCACTGGCATCTCTATGTTTCATTTGTGTTTGATTCCTGTGTTAAAAAAAGCCTTGTCTTACAGCTGGATAACCATCATTCTGCTGTGGAACCCAGTTGCTTTGCATGTGTGTGTGTGTGTGTGTGCTTTCTTTACAGTCCTCATTCATCTGCCATAGACATTTACTTGGTTCAGTAAATAACATATCCATGATGCTTGCAAACGATTTATATTTTGACCTATTATTCCTAAGGTCCCTCTAACAAGTTTTATTATTTTTATATTGACCAGTGCACCCACAGCCAGCCCATTTAAATAAAATATTAATTCATCAGGGGTTTTATTCCCCTTTTGTAAGAATACTGCTCTTGAGCATCTCCTGGCAAATTCTACAGCTGTCTGAGGCTTATGGATTGAGCCAGGTTGCTTGGATTTTCTACAGTTGATCCAGCTTTGGTTTTCTTCTTGCCAATTGTCTGACAAGTTGATTCAAGAGGTAACAATTTACAGTGTCTAAAATTTCAGTCCCCGCGTCATAATCCAATGTGATATTTTCATTGTTAATCAGGTGACATGGGAACAACTGGAGTATCCCATTACTAGAACACTTTCTCAAAAATATGAAACTCCTGGAGAGGTAGATCATTCTTTATGTGGCCTGTTATAGTTTGTCAGACTTCCTGCTTTATCTGCAATCAAATCTCTTAGCTCCCTTTTCAGTGAATCAGTGCGTAGTTTTAGAAGAGAATATAGGGAAAACTAGGATCTCAGAAACTCTGAGTAAGAAGTGAAGTCACCATGAAACCATTTATGTGGCTCTCAAACTGGTCAGAGCTGGAAGACTGTGCAAATTCTTGGAGCAGTTACTCTCCATCTTGTTAAGAAACACACTAGAGAGAGGTATTTCGTATTGATAATAGTGAATCCTACTGGATTAAAATCCTATGCCTGAACAGGAAAGGACTAATATTAGGACTGTAGTACTGCCCACTCTACTATGACAGAGAGAACGTCGCGTTAAGAAAGAGCAAAGAGGCTGCTGATGAAAATGAAAAAAATTGCAAAAAGATGAAAAAACCTGTGTAAAGTTGAATAAGGTAGGCAAACAAATTTTTTATCCTGGTTAAACCGTGAGAAAACATTCTTAAAACACAAAGTGTTCTTGAACTTCAATAATACTCTACTTAAAAGTCCAAAAGTATTGAAGAACTACTTGGCACTCTCGTTTTTGATATTTTTTTAATTTCGAGTACTTCAACACTTAGCAGCTGCTGCCATTTAAGTCAAATAGGAAGGAAATGAGTACTTTTGAAAAGAGTACTTGTGAGATGAGTACTTTATGAGGAGAACCACACTATGATGGATATGACTGTGTATTGCTGAGCAGCTATGATTAAACTGCTGCTTACATGGGTATTTGAGGTGCAAGTCTCCAAATTATTGAAGGTGAAAGCCAGGAAGCCAATCTCAGGCAAAGCTGTGGGACTCCATGCAGACTTCTTGCAACATTCTAGAAATAACACTGCATTGTCACTTTTTAGGATGCTTAATAGGATAGATGCAATGCAAGGCTGAGACTGTAGTGGGTTCTTTTGATCAGGTAGCCGTAGCACAGCCATACTTGAGCAATAGGAAATGATGACAGGGTCCCCTTCAAGCCTTGGATGGTTTATTTTCATTTTTGTAAACTGATCATTCACTTTATTATGTACTGGTCTTCTTAATTGTTGGCTTCTTTTGCTAAAATCACAGAAAGTTGGAAGGAACCTTAAAAATCATCGGGTCCCAGCGCCCCTGCTGTGGGCAGAGACACCTTCCACTAGACCAGGCTGCTCAGAGCTCTGTCCAGCCTGCCCTTGAACACTTCCAGGGATGGAGCATCCACAATTTCCTGTGCCAGTGCCTCACCACCCTCACAAAAAATGTCTTTTTAATATCCAATATACTCTCTTTCAGTTTGAAGACATTCCCCCTTGTCCTGTCACTCCATGCCATTGTGAATAGCCCCTCTTCATCCTTCCTGTTGAGTCCCTTTAGGGACTGGAAGGACACAATTAGGTCACCTCAAAGCCTTCTCTTCTCCATACTGAACACTTCCAATTCTCTGAGCCTTTCCTCATAGCAGAGGTGTTCCATCCCTCTGATCACCTTGGTGCCTCCTCTGGACTCTCTCCAACATCTCCACGTCCTCCCTGTGCTGGGACCCCAGAGCTGGAGGCAGCTCTGCAGGTGGGGTCTCACCAGAGTGGGGCAGAGGGGCAGAATCCCCTCCCTGCCCTTCTGTCTACGGGGTTTGGATGCAGCCCAGGACACACTTGACTTTCTGGGCTGCATCAGAATAATGGGGTGACATTCATAGCACTGCAGTAAAAATCTGTTTAATAAGGATAGTAATCCATCATCACTGAAAGATGGAATAAGCACAGTGTTAATATTTCTCACTGTAACATTCTGCAAGTGTGTTTGCTGGCCACAAAATACTGTCTCTGCTCACAGAAGTTTACATTATTTTCTACTGACGACCTCGTGGCATTTGAAGGCTAGTTTGAAGTAATGGCTATAGTGGGAGCCACTTTTCGAACAGAGGCACTGTGAGGCAGAGTTTAAATATAAGCTTTGAAGCAAGAGCAATTCTGGGCATAAATTTGCAGTTGGAGTTTGAAGCCTGTTTGATGGCAGGATCAACAAGTTAAAAGTCTTGATTCTGTTGCTTTGTGGAGTTTTTCTTGATCATTTGCTAGTAGTACCTAGACAGTTGACTTTACAGTTGTCTGGATTAGCAGACCATAATTAATGTAGCTACTTGAGAAGCAGACAATCAGGGGTCCAAATTTCAAGAAAGTAGAAAGTGACATAACCCATTTTCCAAGTCAATCATGGTTTGTGTGGAAAATAAACTGCAAAAGAGTCCTTTTGATATAAACTCTAGGAACAGATGATGCAAATTTCATATCACAGAGAGTAACAAGAGAAAAGTTTTGTAATATATGCCATGCAGTCTGGAAAAGAGAAAGTCAGACAGAGACCATATTTTCTGGAACTGAGCAGGAGGAAGCAAAACATCCTACCTGTGCAAGCCTGAACAATATTTCATTTGCATTATCTCCAAAAATTAATCAGGACTACAAACATAAAATGAAACTTTAATATGTTAACTACTGATTTCACAACGCAGTTTCTGAAAGTTGTTACTAATTGAAATACAGAGGCTAACATAAGTGCCTTGATTTTACTCAGCATGTGGTAGGGCATGTCTGCTTGATTAATCTTGTAAGGGAGAAAGTCAACTTCATGGAACTTCCATAGAAAAATCTGTGGAAAGGTGTGGGAAGAAGCTGGAAAAATTTTCACTTCAGGCAGAAGCAAACAAATCACATAAGACATTCACTGGAGGTCTCAAAATTATGTTGGTACAAAACCCAAAAACAAGAAAGCCCCAAACAAAACCAATTAAAAAAAGACAACTACACAGACATCTGAAGACATTTCTTCCAAGAGTGTTTGTAGTGAACTGATTAAGAAATCAATTTGGAGCAAGCTCTGTGAGAAATAATATGTCAATCTGGGATCAGTCCTGTAAGCTGTGATTCCTCTCACCATGCTGATCAACAGCCGGAGGAGTACAAGGAAGTGGGAATTTGGGTCTTCAAGATAGCCTAAGACATGTTCATGAAACGTAACCCACGGGCAACTGGAACGTAGTGTCACAACAATGAATTCAGGAAATGAAATAATAGAGTAGAAACAAGTAGTGGTAGACTTGCCTCATTTTGCAGAAAGGCTATGAGACAGTCAAACCGAATACAAAGAAAAAGGTCTGTTAACAGTTTAGTGTCCTGCCTGGCTCTGGAGACTATAACGACAATGAATAATCACTTTCTCAGCAAGTCAACTCTCAGAGCAGTTTCAAAAATAGTTCAAATTAATTTGAAATTCTCATTATGCCAAATGTCATGCTCTGAAACAAGCATTACAAGGTTCTAAGTAAAATTAGGAGGCAAAAATCCTAATACTTTAGAGCGAGTAACTGAATAATGCTTTTTAATATTATGGCATCTTCAGACTTCTTTATGTTTGACAACTGAAACTGGTATCAACGCTGTGAAGAGGCTAAACAGCTCTAGCAAACACCCAGATCTTCTCCAACACATCCTTCTCTTCTGGTCTGGTCTGTCTCAGTATCAGCTCCAAGAGCAGTTAGAGCCTGCTCTCTGAAGAGATCAAAGAATTTTGTGCTTTTCGTATCACACTGGGAAACAAATGCATCATGCGAAGCAAAGAAGAGCAAAATACTATAGGCAGAGATAGTTTAGACTCTGATAACTTTTTTTTCATATGTTGGTACAACCTTCCATAAACTTTGTCTGTTTGTGCCATTTTTAATATGTTCTGCTAAACAAATTATTTATGATGCATTCCTATGAACAATAGAAAAATACTTCCATGTTTTATAAGGAACAAAATAATAACTATATTAACTTACAGTTAATATAATAATAAACTTAACTTTGTTTGGCAACATCACAGAGGAGATAAGATGGCAAGAGCAGTATAGCCATATAAATGTACCTGAAAATTTTCTGTTCTAGGTATATTTCCTTTTAAAAATGCAGACTAGTCAATATACATCTTCATAAAAGAAGAAAAAGTGCTATCATCCCCTCAAATCTAGATACCAATGGCAATAATTTGGTGATAAACTTCTGTAGCATCTCTTGTTGACAAATGACACTTCTCATTGTCTTTCTCTAAAACAGAAAAGATGGTTGTTGCAGTGCAACCTCTTCTGATAAGGAAAAAGAGTAAGTGTCTTACAGAATCCTGAACATTGCTTTAAGATCCTCATAGCACAAGAAACTGTGTCCTTATGCTTTAATAAAGTATTAGAAGCTACATTTTCTACCTTCAATCAGTTATGCATGAAGATTTACAGGTGCAAACCCCAGATTTTTCATAGAATTACAGAACAGTTTGGGTTAAAAGGGAACTTTGAAATTAATCTAGTCCAACTCCCCTGTAATGAGCAGGGATACCAAGTAGATCAGGTTGCTCAGAGCCCCATCTAAACCCTCTCTGAATATTTCCAAGAATGTGGCACTTTTCTTTCAGACAGGAGGGAGCTAACAGTGTGGTACCCCTTGGTTCAAAAGTTGTAGGTTTTTGTTGAGTCATTTTTCACAGTGAACATAAGCAAAGTCACAATTTTAACTCTCTTATGTACCAAAAGGCCGGGAAGAAGATCCACATGGGTTTCATCAGACTGTTGCAGTGGTTAGGTCTTCTTAAAAATTCATGCATCCTTTTTCAGCCCTGGTCACATGCTGTGCAATCCTGGTAAGACAAATCACAGTGCTGCTTTCTCAGCACAGTGTATCCAGAGATTGCCTTTATATGTGTCCTTATTCATGTGTGTGTGCACAGACAAGGACACACTCATGCACACACTGACATGCACAAAGATCTCTCTTGGGGCATTACAAAGCTCTTGTCTTGCTCTAACTACATTTTTACCAGTGGCTGTGCAGCAGAGATTTCAACTATATGCTCAAGGTGAGGTAAGGCTCTGAGGGAGAGATGTCTTATGACAGCAGAAGCCTCTAATAAAGTTTCATGACGTGAAATGAATTTGACTCAAGACATTAATCTATTATCCTGCAGCACTGACTGAGGGAAATAAATCAGGTATTAAAAATGGAGATACTCTGACATATAGAGCAGACTAATTTTTGAGAGCTATGGAAGGTGTGAGGTTACCTGCAGGAGCAGCACCTTGTTTTTTCAGCAACTCTCCAACTGGCTGTTCTTCTGTCTCTTTTCCTTTTGGTGTGAAAGTATGGGGACAGGAAGAGATGGGCCTTATTCCACAGTTGCATGGGAGACCAGGGACGACTGTCAGCTTTACACTATTTTGTTGGGAGAGAAGTCTGAAACGCCACTTTACTGCCCAGCTACACTGCCCCATCAGGAAGTCTGCCAAAGTGTGGAGGGGGGAAGGACCCACAGAGCTCTTTTACCACCACTGGCACAGGTCAGGTTAGAGGCACAAGGACTTCACAGGCAGGCTTGGAAGGTGGGAAAGCAGAAAAGCTGGGGTGGTCATCAGAAAAGCAGTGAGCTGAGGAGGGAATGAGAGATAAGGGGGAAAGCAGAGTCGAGTCTTACATGCCTGGGAAGGCACTGGTGAAGCAGAGAGTTGACCTCCCAGCTGGCAAATAGACAATAGCCAGTTGATGGCCTGGATCTGTCAGGGTTTTACCCCAGTCATCAACAGGCCCAACCCAGGACTGCTCACCTGGGATGGGAGAGGAAATCACAAGAGTAAAAGTGAGAAAACTCATTACTTGAGATTAAGACAGCTGGTAAAAGCAAAAGCTTCACATACAAGGAAAGCAAAAAAATGAGTTAATTCCTGTGGTTAGGCAACTGTTCAGCCACCCCCAGAAGAGCAGGGCCCATCGCACGTAACAATGACTTGGGAGGACAAAACCTATCACTCCAAATCAACCCCCTTCCTCCTTCTTCCCCCTTTATATACTGAGCATGATGCCATACAATCTGGAATATCCCTTTGGTCATTTGGGGTCAACTTTCCTGGCTGTATCCCCTGACAGCTTCTTGTGCACACCCAGTTTCCTTGCTGGTGGACTGGGTGGAGTGAGAGACAGAAAAGTCCTTGGCTGTCCCCAAGCCCTGCTCTGCAGTAATGAAAAAATCCCTGTGTTTTCAGCACACATCCAAAACATAGTTCCATACAAGCTAATACGAGAAAAACAAACCTCTATCCCAATCAAAACCGGCACAGATGAGCACATAATTACCTTTGAATTTTGAACTTGGGAAAAAGATTGGAAGTTCCTCAGAAGCCCACTACCTCTAATTTTATGCAATTTGTTCAGAGCTCCGCTTTCCAGCAGGAGCTCCTGACAATGGCAATCACCTCAGTCTTGCAACTGTGCTGCGTATCACCAACCTATCTCACATGAAGCATGTACATTTTGAGTACACAGAATGTACCCAGGATTCAAAAAGGATTCAGTGTTTATTTTAGGTCTCATGGGTGTCTGTGATAATTAACACAGAGTACAATTATGAAAAAATAATTATTTGCCTTGAACCAGAGAGAAAAACTCCAGTGCAGGTAAAATTCCAGGTCAAAGAAATACAGCAGAAGTGCCAGCATATACTGAGTTGATTCAGAAGAAAAAGTAGACACACATTTTGCTCAGAATATGCATGAATAGAAAAAAGTATTTTATTAGATTGAGAAAACTTTTGCTATTTGTCCAAGTGATGAGTCAGTATTAATCTGTAAACTCTAATTCTGATAACATAACTGTGTGATGCATATTGCTTTCTCCTAGATCATGAGTCAGTGAGAGAAACAGAGAGACCACACAGTCACATCAGCAGAGAAGAATTCAACAAACACAAGAAACAAACACATCTGTGCCTCTCTGAAGGGAAAATGCCAGCAAATGTCATCAATGAAAATGCCAGCAAATGTCATCGATAGACACTAAACTCCCACCAGGAAACCCCTGGACATGGAGGTCTAAAGGCTGCTGCCATATCCATGTTGCAGATCTGCTGCACCTCACAGTGGCACAGAGGTCAAGCAGGAGCCCTGGTAGAGCCAGAGGGTAAGTTGCAGAACAGTGGGCAGCATTGGCCTCACACGTCTCCAGAGCAGAGCCCAAAATCTAGTGTTAGGTCAACAGTGGTTTCATTTTCCACCTCATGCTAGGGGCTCCTGGTGATGGTTTCGAGTAGTGGTGTTGCAGATTACTGTATGCTAAATTTAGTGTTTGTATTTTTTTAAAAAAGAGACTTTTAAACAATTAATTCTTGACAAGTGTCGACAGCTATTGAATAATTTCAAAAGGCGATGATCTCTTTGTGCAGCACAATTGGTCTCTCCTTTTGATGATTTAGAATAATTATTATTAGAACACATACATGATTAGAACTAATCTTCTTTAGGAAGGCATTGAGAAGAAACATGGTTTGGGCATTCATTCCTCAATGCTTTAAAGAGAACCTCTCCATGATTTTATGAACAATGTAGTCCTGTAACATCAAATCTATACCCACAGTGACAATTTTTGCTAATTTATCTTGTTTCTGGTGGCCCAGAACACTTAAGTTTTCTTTATTACGCAACAAAGAGAACAGGCTTTTTTACACAGAGAACAGGCCTCCTCCTTTCTTGATTGTTCTTTCTTAGAATATTAATATACAAAGAAGATTTGGTGGTTTATTTTTCCTCTTAAATGAGCTGCTATTACAAATCCTGTCTAGCAGTACCCCTGTAAGTCTATTTATACATTTATGTAAGTCTGTAAAAAATTCTTCATTCATGTTGGGAGAAGCTGTAAAAATGTGGGACGGAGAAAAAATTTTGTCTAATTAAATTGGAAAAGAAAACATCGGCATGCAAGCATATTTCTGTAAGGGAAAATAATTGGTATAAAGTTGATAGTCATGAGGTGAGTGCTAAGACTTAGCAGGGGCCTGGAATGAGATGAGCTTTAACGTGCCTTCCAATCCAAACCATTCTATACTCCTATGATTTTATAATATATTGCTGATGTCTCCAGCTGTGAGGCAGAAAGCATTAAGGACACCTTCAACAGAGAGTGTGAGTGGGATTTTTAGCCATGTTAGCGTTAAGCTAAAATGGCTGGTTATCCAGAAAGCTACCAGAGAAACATGACAAGGAATTAGCTGGGGCCAAAAGGCACTGGGAGAAGAAATCAGGTCCGTGAGTCGTCAGTGCACAGATGGGAGATGAGTCTGTGCTTACAGGTGAGATACAGTTCAAAATCAGAAAAGAGCACCAGATGAACTTTCTTCCAAGAAAAATTGCATGTCACCATGGACAAGTCAATAGTCTTTGTTTGATAATATACAGCACTTACTAAGGTATCTTTGTGTGTCATTGATTTTTCTGTGGACGTGCTGCATGGAAATGAAAATTGAAGTTAACACGAAAAAGTGTTTGCGTCATTTACAGTGAAAAGAATTTTTGCAATTTCCTATCAGTGTCATTTCTGCATAGTAGATTTTGAACATCCTGACTCATATTTGGCTAGTTTATGGTGTCTCTAATATTTAGGCAACTTGTTTTTTTCCTGACAGTGGCCCTTACATAAATAGTCTATAATCTAGCTATTCCAATTTCATTACATATTCTTGCCAACTAAATATCTTCAACGCAGTTTTTACTGACAGTTCTGTCTTTCAGAATGATGTATGTACTTTTCTTTCTTGGGCTGTCTGACTTTGAAATCTTCTCACTTTAACTGTTTTTCATGCTTTTTACATATGCATTTTACATTTTTACAGGGTATCAAAATCTTCTCTGTATTACCCATTGACAAGACAAGATGCACTGGGCAAAAATTAAAACATGGTATTTCATCTGAACACACAGACTTCATTTCTGTCAGGGTTGCCCAGAAAGATTATGATGTTTGCCTTCACAGAGGTATTCAAAACTGTGCTGGACATTACCACTGGCAAGCTGCTCTAGGTGACCCTGCGTGTTTGGGGGACTGGACTATACATCATCAATAAGTAACTTTTCAGCCTAAACCATTCTGTGAATCCATGAGAATCCATTTGAAACCCTGCAACCATGTTATAATATACTGACTTTACACCTATCACCATGTCCTTAGTATCTCACAATGCTGAAGAGCTTCTAGAGACATATGTTGACATAATGTAGGAAAAACTGTGTCTGTGGCTTTTACCCATACCTTTGGGTTGTTACCTTTGAGATTTTTTCTCATGTCTGGGAGATCTGGAAGAGATAACTGATAGTTCAAATCCCACTGGTGTGTAAGCTACTTGATCATCATTAGATGTGTGGTAACCTTTGTTCAGGTCATCTGCCAGAGGTTTTGCTTTTGGAGCCTTGGGTATACCCACCTCTTTACTCCTTACTTTTAGTTAACATCTCATAAGTTTTAGTTGCTATTTATTATCAACTCTGAGAGCTTTAGCACTAGGTTTTTCGAAGAAAGGCATATCGTGTTGCTGCTTAGGAATGTGAAAAAGGATATGTCTCCTCCTCTGCTCTTATTTTCTTCTTTACAAATTTTTAGCATTTACCACCCTGCAGGAACTGACTCATTGCTGGGTATCTTTTGGTGAACAAGAGTTCACAGAGAGTGTATATTTTAGGCTTTCTTCCTCCCCTCAAATTTACTTTTTTTCAAGCTGTTTTTGAAAGTCAAGTTCTTGCTATTGCTATGTCTTACTCTATGACAATTTATTTTATGACTTGTGTTTTGCGGGTGGTATTTTGAGGGGGTGGAGGGGATTGTGTGGGTTGAGTTTTTTATTTTTTTATTTTAATTAAATAATGACAAACAGAGAGTGTATTTTTTGCATTAATTCTATTTACAGTTCCACTTGCCCTAGGACACAATTTTTTTTGCTGTACCTCATGAGTATAGTGCAAGTTTCTCAGCATGGGGCTACCTGAACACCAGGACACATGGCCCAGACACTGCAAAACTGCCATCCCTGTGGATTTCTAAAACCTGGCTAAATCCTGAGCAGCCTGATCTGAAAGCTAGCTGGACTACATGACATCCAAAGGTGCCTTTTACTTTAATATTTCTCTGAGTCTGTGCTTTCAAGCTGTTCTCTGTATCATGAGCATCACCAACAGAGAAAGCCAAGTCTTAAAATTACAAGATCTGCCTATTTAATTAAAAAACCCCCAGTAACTATTGTGGAAATTAAAAAATAATAATAAAAATTTGCAAATATTATCTACAATGTTTGTTACTTCTAAATAGAAACTACAGTTCTCTGTGTGTTTTGTTTATCAGATAACAAACATCAAGACAATAAACTTTCCCTAAACACTTACATTTTTCTATGTTTGATTTGCTCAGCAAATACCAGAATATTTAATAAAACTATTAGTTTTGACTCACTAGTTCATTTCAGTGGAAAAGCAATCATAGTATATCCAATAGTATATCAATCACCCTTTCTTTAGATTCAGATTTTGTCCGATCTTCATATCAGATAAGTTTCCCAGCAGCTCTCAGGTTTTTGTGTTTAAATCTCCTTAAATGAGCACTAACAGCTACAAAAACTAAGCCTTCAAAAAAAAAGTTGTCTTGCAGTAAGAAACAAATACAAACTCTTTGTAAGACGTAAGCTTAATGCTTTGGATTAATTTGTAAAGTCTGCAAACTTTAAACAGTATTCACATGTTGATAATTCTAGCACAAATATTTGAACAAATGCTCCTTTAAAGGCATTTCTGGAAGTTTGCAATATTGAAAGGCATGGCTAAAGATAGAACTCAGTTTCTCTTCATTGCAGCACAAAACAGGATTTGACACTGGAACATGAGGTGTGGTCTAGCACAGCTGATACATCAAATGGGACACAGAGAGAATTTAAATGACCAGAAACAGGATTTTGAAACAGAAAATACCAGACACTTTTACCCTGGAGGGACTTCAGCTCTGTTAGACCCTCACCTTTAGAGAAGACTCTCCACAAGTGCTGGGAGTGGGGACTCTGCAGATCTCCCCGCTGTCCCAGGCTTGGACACACCCGGCAGCTGCAGGCAGAACTCATGCCTAACCCTCATCTTGACATAGAGAAGATGTTCCCTGATTAGGGTACATTTATCACACTTGACACACACTAAGAATCTCAGTTCCTTTCAGGTTATGTGTGGGATGGCAATTTTTTCAAAGTCGGAATTTTGTTAATGGGAAATCCTTTCCTCTAACTGTTTCCATGTAAAATGCCTACTGTTGCTAACTAAGATTGGTCTGTGTGACAAGTACATCTCTCTCATTCTCTTCCAAATGAAACTGGTATAAATTAGAGTCTTGGTTCTTAATTGCTGTCTTTTGGGAGAGGGATGAAAATTTCCTTCTTCTCACAGGTGTATGGCTTCACCAGGAGGCACAGGAAGCAACCTCTGTCAAGTTCTCAAATGGTTAAATGGATATTTTTCTGGAGAAGTTTTGCATTCCACTGGAAGAGGGGAGAGAAGACCCACATTTATGGCTCCCCTTGCTACTATTTCAAAACCCAAACTCCTGTTTAAACAACATGACAAAAGAAATGTCTCCTGCTCAGGCCTGGGTTGCAGGTAGTGAGCATCCACTTAAATGAGATGCTCCCTTTCAGCTCCCTCTCAGAAGTCTTGGAAATGTGGCTCTTTTCTACTGGATACCAATGCCATGTCCCATCCTGCTGTGCTCAGCACCATGGGGTATCTAGACCATGGCATGAAGAAAGAACAAGACAGAAAAGAGTTGTGGCAATGCTTCCTGACATTCCTCTTCAGTTTTATTGAAGCATATGAGGAGAGAGAGTCTATGAAGGGACTGCTTTTACTTCTGGCACTTTGTGAGAGAAAGATATGTTACTGCAATCCTGGGAAGGGCATGCTCCCTCTGAGGGGTGCAGTGGGCCTCTTAATCAATGACAATATTAATGAACATCCAAAGCATTTCTTCACCTCCCAACTTAAAATCAATTTCTAGTAGATAAGCAAGACTGAGAAGAAATAATAAAACATTTGATATTACACTTGTAGAACACTGTACTTTAGCATACACCAAGAAACAACCTAAACTAGAATGAAAATTAACAAACAATATTTACAATACTTTGTGAGCTCTTCCTAGAGGAATTAGAAATACAATACACAGTCCTCACACCGTGCATGTCTGCAAGACATGCCCAAGCACCATTGACAGGACAGTTTCCTTTTTATTCCATGGGCAGACCTGACCATGTGGATGGGACACAGTTGCTTGAAAGTTCATGTATATGCTTTGTTTAATATCCACACATCAATTCTAAACTACGCTTACTCCTTGTAGTGGTTTGATTCACCCAGGACTCTCTTAAACAGTGGCCTTCATTAGGCAACATCCCCAGATGTCATAGATGTCTATCCAAATGATGCCTTTAATTGCTAGTTGTTAAGTTCCAAAAATTAGACCAACATACCTATCTGCCCATGAAAAGCCAAGTGAAAAGCCTTTCTCAAAGCACAGTGTGCAGCATCTCTTACTCTTTTCCTTCTTCTTCCCTCAAAGAAAGAAAACAGCAGTGTTGATATCAGAGACATCTGTTGCTAACAGTTTGTTTGAGAAGCAAGGACACAACAGATGCAGACTAAGGAAACAGCCTCTATTAGATTCTAGTAAAAGTCCTGACTGCCTTAATTTTTTGTTTGACTCATGAAACAAATTACAAATGAACAACAAGGATATGTTTGAAATGAAAATGGAAAGAGAAAAATTGCATCAAGGAATATGTGGCATTCATCCTGCCTATGTTAACTCTTCATAGCACTAATTTAAAGGCAGAGACACTAAATATCTAAATACTGAAGGAATTCTCAGGTGAAATTTAGACAGAAATCTTGTAATTGCCTATGGTTGATTTTGCCAAGTCTTAATATTTCATAAGGGAAAAGCTCCAAACTGTTGACAACTGCAATAAATCACTGAGTACAAATACTTAAATTTTAGCCATAATATTTCTAAATGGTTCCAATAGTCTCCTGAGCAATGTGCAATTCAGAGCTATGTTCCAAACACCACGGGGTAAAAGAGCAAGGGTCAAGTTACATTGATGTGAGATTAACGACCAAGAGAGTATCTTACAAATGAAAATAATAAAAAGTTCTCAGAGCAAATGTTCCTTGATATTAAGAGACACCAAATTCTGCAACTTAAGTAAGACATAATTTAGACTGAATTTTATCTGAGCAATACAGGTGACTACAACAAGTAGTAACAGCATAAAACCAAAAATAAGTCGGAGGGAGGGTTGTGACTGATTTTGCAGATGATGAGAAGATAATTATCTCAGTTAGTACGTAAAAATTACATAGAATGATGAAAAATAAACAAATTGCAGAGAAACTTGAACAGCTGTAGTTAGGACAAAATAATTTTAGCAGATAAAGTAAGATGTGTCTGTGATCATTCAGTTATTCCCTTCAATAACTACCAAATTTACACCTAAACACTTCAAGGTTTGTCATTTAGGATAAAAATGACACAGACAGCTTGCTAGGAAGGTAATGCCTACCTTATGTGGTCCTGCCTGTCTCAAATGCCCACTGTTGCTCTAAACTCTACAGAAAGAAAAGATTTTTAATCTGTGTTTGTGGCTAAGCCCAGGTAAAACAAGCCCACTGCTTGACCAGGGCTGGGGAGCACTCCCATAATACTAATCGAGATTAAAAGCAACATGGAGCTTGACAGATCTGAAGCAGACATTTTTAAACATACCTTTGGTAAAACTTTCTTTTGAATACACCAAAATCAGATAGAAATCTTTTTCTTCCTCTTTATAATTTCACATATTGATGTTGTAACCTTTGTAAACTGTTACCAAGTGCTGAAAGTACTTGATTGATTACTGCATTTTTCTTAGCCCATATGGGAAACTAAAATTATTGAGGATAGGTTTGAAGAAAGAGCATCAATAAGAACAATTTATGAGACTCTGAGGGTTTGTAATGTCACCATTAATTTCCTGGTAAACTGCAAAATGCACTAAAACCAAATCGGAGTCATCTTATTCCTTTCCTGTGGTCTTTAGTTAGCTCATATAAACATAAAGGACCTATTTATAACTGTATACAACCTATATTAGGTTATGATTATGTTTCCAGACATCTTATCAACATCGGTACCCCATTGGTCTTAACAACAATGAAATAAATTATGATAAAAGAAACTCCACATGTTGTAGAGCTCAGACTTGAACTGGTGCATCTGAAGACAAAAATGAATTCCCAGTGGATTTTTGCTTCATGTACTTGTTCCATCTGTCCTTAAATCTCCAAAAGTTTTTATTATTCATAGTATCCTTTGACTAAGAATGATATCACAGGTAGCAGCCTCTGCTGTATGAAGAACCACCTCCACTTAATTAGCTTTAAACTTCAGTATTAACCACTTCCTTTGATAATTCCCTGTCTTGGACAAGACCAGTCAGCAAGGTAATTTCTCCCTTCAAAGCACAATTCTACAGGTCTCTGTCTCTCCTCTTAAATTATCATTTTCAAGACTGAAGAGTCAAAGTTTCTAACAAAATTCTTTCCAGGGCTTTGATCATCTTGTCACCATTTATTAATAGCAATTCCTGTTAGAATTGCAAACACAGGTCCTGGATGGTGATGTCTGCACACTTGAGTAAGATACAGATTAAACATTTCTGTCAGATTGTGAATTAATGCCTTCAAAAAATGTTAAGAAGGGACAAGATGTGTTACATCAGTGAATAATTTTACATTGCACGCTGATGAAACAGTCTGAGGAATGCAGAAATCAATATGAGTATGAAAATAAGGAAGGAGGACAGCTGTACCAAAAAACACACTGTGGTTGTTTTTCATCCCTATTAAGGCACAGGAGAAGATGAAACCAAACAAGCCTTTAACAAAATTTCTCATTTTCCTGTCAAGGTCAATATCAATTTTGGTGCTACAATCACTGACAATACACATTTTTCCTAATTATTTCAGAATCATAGAGTACGTGAAGTTGTCAGGGAGCTTTGGAGATCACCTAGTCCAAATTCTCTGCTTAAAGTGGGTGCAGGTACAGCATGTTGGGCTCACTTCATCTGAGTTTCTAACATCTCCAGGAATGGAGATGCCACAATCTCCCTAGATAACCTAGAGGTTACCTCCAGTATTTGATCGTCCTCGTTTCTGAGATACAACTTCTTTGTACTGATGATAATATAGCAATTTTCAATGTTCTAGTAAGTTTTCAATGCTCCTAGTAAGAAGGAAGGACTAGAGTGTGTTGATATGTTTGCTTTTAAATCTAGCTGTATAAAAATGTAGAAGACTTTACATTATAGCTCTCATACATGTTACCTTTATGTGATACACTGCATACTCTGTGGTATTATATTTTTTGTAGAAAACTTGGTGGTATGATGGCTAGTTTCAGTCCTGACTAATTTCATGCAAGATCTTAAGTCTGGATAAAGAACTTAAACATATTTTGGTATAAGTTTTCTTTAAACTTGCATTTTTCATAACATCTGCAGTAAAACAAAGCTAAGCTTCCTTAAACTCCCTGCGAATCTTAAGTCTACACATAATAAAATTAAGAAAACAGGGTACCAAGTCCAAACCACCCCATAAATAACTTTTAAACAATAATCTGGACTGTACAATGTCAATTCTTGTAAACTAAATTTTGGGAATCAAATATTCCTGATGGGTATATCTATGCAAGCAGAACTGAGCTCTTTCTACCTCCTCTGCATAAAGCTATACTTTTCTTCCCAGTTACACGGCACAAAAATAGAAACCATATAATAGCATATATTTCTTAATTTTAGCGAGTCAGCTTAAGATAAAAAATTAATTAATTGAGCTATACGTTATTAGAGGTTATTGGGTGACTTTTCAGTATAACCAAAAAAAATCTTATCCTAAGGTCAAATACCTTTGGTTTTTCACACTCATCTTGCATTTCACAGAGTATGCTGTTCCTTGCAATTCTTCAAATTTTTTGATATCTGTGACAGAATCCAGAATCAGAAGAGCACAACCAATTAAGAGGAAGGTATCAGAATATGCTACTGAAATACACTACCAGAAGAGATATCCAATTTCAGTCATAGAAAGTTTGATTTTATTTAGACTTGAACTAAAAAATATGAACTAAACAAAAAAATGAACAAAACAAAACACTTCTAATGTTCCCTCAAAAACAAACCAATAACGCCAAACAAACAAAAAAGCCAGCATCAAAAAACAAGCCAAATAAAACCCAAACCCCAAAACATTCAAAGCTTATATAAATTTGAGTCAGAGAATTATCTTGGTTGAAAGGAGATTTTGATCTTGATTTTTGATTTTAATATACAAAGAGCTACACTTATCATTTCAGGATACTGGATTCCTAAAAGGAGTTTCTCATGAAAAACTCGCATATTGCCACTAGAGCCTTTCTTGAACGCTGGAGTCGTGTCAAAGTGGACCTACATGCTTCATGGGCAATGCAAAAATCTATATTTCTGTCCCAATTTACAGGCAGATACGAGATTATGAATAATTATCCAACCAGTCACACCCTTAATGCCTGCACTGCAATGAAGAGAATGATTAATTAAGTACATTGAAGTGAGTCTGAAATCCCATTTGCGCTTGATTTGCTGAGGAGAAAAAAAGAGGTGAGCAATGTCTTATGATTTTTATGAAAGCTGTGTTAGTACATGCTCTGTGTGCAATAACACTTTTCCTCTCCCTTTCTTCACAGGTGTTTGGATTTCTGATACTCTCCACATTATGCGACTCCAGGGGTTTTTTCTTTTCTTTTTTCT
>VZTZ01048647.1:0-13815 GCA_013400955.1 Drymodes brunneopygia | reverse complement strand
ACCTCTCCCCAGGCAGCAGCAGCAGCTCTGCAGCCCTCCCCATCCTCCCTGCCAAACCCTCTCTCTCCTCCAGCCCCTCATCCCCCCCCTCCTCTCCACGAAAACAGCATCACCAACCCCCGAGCGGGGCACGAACCTTTGTTGGTAACTTCCCAAGAAATCTCAAAGAGCAACAAGTCCTCCACGGGCAGATCTTCATCCTCCCACTGGGGAAGGCCATTCAGGGATGTCATGGACAGGGATCTCGCCAGGGGCATTTTCTTCAGCCCTCGAGTGCTCACCGCACGGGCCACAGCAGTCAGCAAAGGTCCAGGTGCCGTGGCAGTGCCCTGCAGCTCTGCTCAGAGCAGTCTGCCCGTGTGCTGGGATCCCGGGAGAAAATTATTCAGATCGCTGGGGAGCTAATGGGTTTAAACTGTCTGACCACCAGCATTAAATTGGCTCAGTGAAATCCTCAGGGCTTGGCAAGCAGCTGCTGGGAGAGGTGAGAATTTAAGACTGACCTGAGAAAGGTCTTGGCTGTTTTGGGGGCCAGAGCTCTTTCTTTTTTCTTCTCTCAGAGGGAGGTGGAAAATGGTTTTGAGCTCCTGAGCCCCAGCATTGGGTGTCCAGCAGCACCTCGGGGACAATTGCCACTGGGTGGTTGTAAAGTCAGCACCGCCCTGAGCAAACTCCAACAGGGAGGACACTTTGAGTTCAGCACCTGACTGAGCCCGGCCCCTGAGTCCTCCCCTGGAGATCCTCCCTTCCTCCCTCCCCTCGCAGCCGCGGAGTTTTCCTACCTGCTGCCCTGGGCAGGGGTTGGAGCAGGCTCCCCTTGTGCCGTGTCCCTCGGGTTCGTGCCGGGTCAGATGCTGTTTGCTCCTCTCCTCCGGTTCAGCCGGAGCTCAGAGCTCACCTCCCCTCCCACCTGCACAGCTCCGTGTTCCAGCTCTGCTGCCGGGGCTCTGCATCAGCTGGGGCTGCCCCTGCAGCTCTGCCAGCTCTGCATCAGCTCTGCCAGCTCTGCATCAGCTCTGCTGCCCTGCCAGCTCTGCCAGCTCTGCTCCCAGGGCTCTGCATCAGCTCTGCAGCTCTGCCAGCTCTGTTCCCAATGCTCTGCATCAGCTGGGGCTGCCCCTGCAGCCCTGCCAGCTCTGCATCAGCTCTGCTGCCCTGCCAGCTCTGTTCCCAATGCTCTGCATCAGCTCTGCAGCCCTGCCAGCTCTGTTCCCAATGCTCTGTATCAGCTCTGCAGCCCTGCCAGCTCTGCTCCCAGGGCTCTGCATCAGCTCTGTGCTTGCCCCAGCAGCTCTGCAGCCCTGCCAGCTCTGTTCCCAATGCTCTGTATCAGCTCTGCAGCCCTGCCAGCCCTCACGCAGCCACAGAGGCTCCCAAACCCCTGTTGGGGCACGCACTCTGCCCCTCCCTGCAATCCTGCCCCGGATTTTCCACCTGGTTTCTTTTTCTCTATGCCACAGCCCTTTCCTGGCCCCCGGGCCCAAATCCTGCCCCCAGGAGCTCGGTGAGCTCTGGCTCAGGGCTCAGCGTGCCCTGGGATGCAGCAGCAGGGAGCACACCCAGCTCTGCAGGGATGCTGCTGCCCGAGCCCCAGCCTGGGCTCCCCCCGGCTCCCAGGGCAGCTCCCTGATCGCTGGAGGCTTTGGTTACACACCTGTGGGAGATAAATGGCACACCTGTGTGACATGAAATACACACCTGTGTGATATGACACATCTGTGAGATATAAATGACACATCTGTGTGATAGAAATCACACATCTGTGGGAGATAAATGGCACATCTGTGTGATATAAATGACACATCTGTGGGACATAAATGACACACCTGTGTGATATAAATGACACACCTATGTGATATAAATGACACATCATTGGGATATAAATGATACACCTATGTGATATAAAGGGCATATCATTGGGATATAAATGACACCCCTGTGGGAGATAAATGACACATCTGTGTGATATTAATTACACATCTGTGTGACATGAATTACACATCTGTGTGACACAAATGGCACATCTGTGGGATATAAATGGCACACCTGTGTGACAGAAATGACACACCTGTGTGACATAAATGACACACCTGTGTGCTACAAGCATGCAGCCAGTGCTCCTGGGGCAGCTGTGTGAGCTGAGTCTGGTTCTGAGCTCAGAGCACGCCCTGGCCCAAGCCCGGAGCTCAGCAGGGAGCAGATCTGCAGCTGAGCTCCAGGACATCCCTGGCTCTGTGGAGAACACACAGGGACAGAGGGAGAGGCTCTGAGCTCCCCCAGGCAGACCAGGTGCCAGGTTCAGCAGACAGGCAGCCCGCGAGCACAGGAGTGGCTCAGACAGAATGCAAAATGCAGGGCAGAGCTGAGCCTGCCTCAATCCCTCACCAAAGACTTGCCCTTCCACTTCCACATTCTGTGCTCCTTCTGCATTCAGGGCAGCCAGACCCAGCCCTGAGCTCGCTGAAAAAAAAACTAAGGGTGCAGAAAACTTTTTTTTTTGCAGAGTTCAGAACTGGAGCTGTCTCAGAAAAGAGCCTGGTAAGAGGCCAGGGGAAGATCCAGGGGTTTATTGGCTGGGTGTCATTTTCTCTCAATGGTTTGAGTTGTTCTATTCACCAGTTTATAAAAAAAAAGGCCTGGACAAGAATCATTCTTTTTGGAGCAGCTGTGGCTTTTACTGCCTGGAGTAGGTGGGAAACCAGATCATCCCACAGCTAAAAAATCCTGTTATTTAAAAGAAAAACCAGTGGTACATTAGGGCTCACTTAATTTCTGAACCTGAATTTCTGAAAGAAAACCTCTGGTGATGCCAGAGACCCAGTGGCACTGGTTCACTGACACACCACTGTCCCTAAGCATCCCAAAGCCTGAAAAACATGCAAATCATTTTACTACAATGAACTGAAGTCAGAGCAGCAAAAATTTCCAAGCTCCTCGCACAGTCTGTGGTTTCCAGGTTCTGGAGTGTCACGTTTTTCCAGCTTCTGTTTGTTTAATAAGATGATAATTCTTGTACTCTTTGAAATGATATAAATCCCTACACCTTGAATGAGCCAGAAAGAATGGTCAGAATTCTGTGAGATAATTCCACAAGCTCTGGCAGTGCCATCCTTGAGTGAAGCTGGGAGAAACTCACCTTTGGCAGCTTGGAGATAGCAGAGGTCTGAGCTGATAAAAAGTGCTCAATAGCACAGAGACCATCAGCACTCCCTTGTGTTCTGGGAAAATCTCATTTTACCCAACCTCCTGAAAGAAAGGAGGGTTTTTTCCCACACAATGCCATCCCAAATTCCTGCTTTTCTATTGGCAGTGAGGGAAAAGTATTTGAAGAGCCTAGAAAAAGTGAGCTCCAAGAGACAGCCCAGAAACTTTCATCCCTGCAGAGGCTCTTAATTGCTGGAGGGCAAAGGGCCCTGTTCAGGTATTTGTGGATTAACTGTGGGGTTTCTGGGGTGCAGCTGGAGTTACCTGGGGTTGGTAACTCCAACTGTGTTGNTGGAGTGTCACGTTTTTCCAGCTTCTGTTTGTTTAATAAGATGATAATTCTTGTACTCTTTGAAATGATATAAATCCCTACACCTTGAATGAGCCAGAAAGAATGGTCAGAATTCTGTGAGATAATTCCACAAGCTCTGGCAGTGCCATCCTTGAGTGAAGCTGGGAGAAACTCACCTTTGGCAGCTTGGAGATAGCAGAGGTCTGAGCTGATAAAAAGTGCTCAATAGCACAGAGACCATCAGCACTCCCTTGTGTTCTGGGAAAATCTCATTTTACCCAACCTCCTGAAAGAAAGGAGGGTTTTTTCCCACACAATGCCATCCCAAATTCCTGCTTTTCTATTGGCAGTGAGGGAAAAGTATTTGAAGAGCCTAGAAAAAGTGAGCTCCAAGAGACAGCCCAGAAACTTTCATCCCTGCAGAGGCTCTTAATTGCTGGAGGGCAAAGGGCCCTGTTCAGGTATTTGTGGATTAACTGTGGGGTTTCTGGGGTGCAGCTGCAGTTACCTGGGGCCATAAAGCAGGTCCTGTGTGCTCCTGTGCATAAACAGTGAGACAAAAAAAAGCTCCTCAGCAGAAAAGCTGATTGTGACATAAAGAAGGGCAATTTTCAGCTTTCCTCCATGTGAAGTGAGGTGCAAGTGCTGAAAGGGACCCTCTGCTGGTACCAGAAAAATGTGACATTTCTGTCACAGGGGCAGGGAAAGGTGGTGACCAGGATCATGCAGTTTGCTCCTTTTTCACCACACAGAGGCCAGCTGCTGAGGTGGGAAGGTGGAAACACACCAGAAAGACCAGTTTTATAAATAAAACATTGATTAAAATATCTCCCAGGAATCTGGATAACCAGTGAGACTGGTTTTGAGTCCAGCCTAGCTCCTCACACTGTTCTTATCACAAACTGTACAGATGCCCTTTGGTGATGCTTCATTCACTGGGCTGCAGCTCTGCCACACACCAAAGAATTACCCCACCAAATTCTTTTATCAGCTCACAGAAATGAAATAATCCTATTTGCAAGAATACTGGACAATAAGAAGGCTGAGTTTGCAAGGTCTTTGAAGAGAAATACACAAAGTGTTTTCTGTTCTTCCCAAATTTCCTGGAGCTCTCTGAAGAGAGCAAGGCAGGGATGATGCTGTGTGTCACCCTGGTTTTACAGGGCCCCATAAGTTGTGACACTGTAGCTGTAGTTTCCCAGGCTTTTTCTGTAAACATGGTCCTTGTTTTCCTTAACCTGCCGGGATTGTTTTGCACTTGTGGAATTGTTTTTCATTCCTTTCCCTGGGGTGGAGAAAGATGATTGACCATGTCTTTGTCCTGTAAACCTTCAGGGGTGTTGACCCCTTTCACCAATCTTTGACTGTCCTTAGAACCCTATAAAAATAAGTAAATAAAGAAGGGCAGAACTTTTGGTCGGTCCAGCCTGGAGAATTCACTGCTGCCCCGAGACCTGCGTGTTTTCTTCTGTTGCTAACAAACCAACACTGTGCATTCTGCCTACCTAAATCTCATTTTGGAGCTGTTATCTCCAGGATGTTGCCTTGTCTGCACAATTTGATCCAACCCCTTTTTGGGCAAAGTTTTATGCAAAAACGACCTCAGTCCATCACCCCAAGGAGTGAGTCCTGGATGTTGCCTTCACACCAGAGCCCTTCCACGAGAACCACTCCAGACACCAATTTTCCTTGGAATATCAACCTCAGTCTCCCTGAGTGCGAGTGAGGAGGTGCCTGGAGGGGAAGGAAGCTCAAGAGGAGAGAATTGCCCAGGACTGGCTTGCTCTGAACAGAAGTGTGGGTGAAAAAACCAGATGGATTCTGGTTTTTTCAGATTCTGGATGTTCAGGATGCTCGTGGGCATTGAGGCAGACTGGAGAGGAGGGAAGGACAGGGGTTTGTGGCAGCCACTGGTGCAGACTCTGTATTTGTCACCCAGAGCAGCAGGTGGCACTGGCAGCACTCACAGGGACCTTTCAGTGTCCTTTTGTCACTGCAGAGTTCAGGACAGGTCAGGCAGGGCTCACTCAGAGCGAGCAGTGTCCCTGCTGCATCTCCAGGCAGGCACTAGGCATTAGACTGAAAAAATCCCTCACCTTTTCATGCTATTTTGACAGATTTTCTGGATTTTTTTTAATCTCAGGTATTATTTTTGGAGCAGCTGTGGCTTTTACTACCTGGGGTAGGTGGGAAACCAGATCATCCCACAGCTAAAAAATCCTGATTTTTAAAAGAAAAACAGTGATGCATTAAGGCTCATATATACATTAAGTGAGGAAATCATTTAATTTCTGATCATCACTTCTGCCCAAGTCACACTTTCATGCTTTTCCTGGGACATTGGGCACACCTAAACCACATTGAAGAGTTATTAAAAAGAAGACCATGAATTATCTACTCACAAGCCTCACTTTGCACAGCCACAGCCTGGTCCTGGTTGCTTTTGTTTGCAGGTCAATGATTCACTCCAGACACTGAGCAAATCCAGCCCTCCTGAGCCCATTCAAAGTTAATTATTTCCACAACTCCCACTGCAATGGTATCCAGGAGCAGTTTATAAAAATGCACTGCACCACAGGGACTGGGGTGGATTTTAGGAAGGTTCTGGCTCCTGTGGTCTGAAAGGCTTTGAATGTTTTGCTGGATTCCCACACAGGCTGCTCTCTGTCCTCTGGACATTTTGGCTCTATTTTATAGTTAATATTTACTCCATAAATGTAAGTGATTAAGAAATAAACATTTTTAAAATCTGTTCCCCCTCTAAGTATATAAAGACTTTAACAATCATGCTGAAATTTAGAGATTTAAGACCCAACTTGGCTTGTTTAATAAGACTACAATCACAATATTCCAGTATAAGTCCAGAAAAAGCCTTGAATTTTGGACAATCAAATAGAAAATAATTTTGCTTTTCCAATTTTAAGAACCAGACACCATTAACAAGCAAAGAATTTAATTGAGAAGAGAGAAGGATCTGTGGGATTCTTTCTAGGCCAGTGGCACAGAGAATCTTATTGCTGGCATATTTTTGGCTGGTGGCACAGAGGCAAATGCCCATTCTGCTTCCTCTACCCATCAGTAAAAAAACTGGAAATAACTCTATGAGAAATGAACTGCACTAACTCAGCACCTGGACTGAGAAAAGCCTCACAGAATGGGGGTGTCAGTGAAATCCCACCAGTCCACCATTACTATTACTTTTAAAAGTAATACTTTTAATATAAATATATTATATATTTTAATACATTACTACTACACCTCCACGCAGTCTGTGGCAAACACTAAAGGAGAATGTCAGAGTGAGGTGGATAATTTCACACACTGAAAATAAGGACAGCCAAAGATGCCTGAAAATTGCTTTATTTCTTTCTTTATTTCTTTGTTCGTTGGGTTTGTGCGTTACAGCAAGCGTAAGTTCAGCTACCACGGACTGAAGTCTGGAAGAACATTTCGTGTTAACACCAGTGAAATACAGAATGAGATAGAGCCCAGATCTGCACACCCACATGCTGCTCTTCTGTTGCTGGACCCTACCAAGCTCAGAGTCACAGATCTGTGAGGTCCTTCTGGATGCCCCACAGCGTGTCCGCGCTCTTCCTCAGCTGCGTCACCTCGTCGTCCTTCAGCTTTTGGTTGATGACACTCGTCAGGCCAGAGGCACTCAGGACAGCAGGAAGGCTCAGGAAGACCTCGTTCTCAATGCCATACATGCCCTGCCACAAGGAGAAGAGATCAGATATGGGTCTGGGCTTATGCTGTGGTTTTAGTTTGTTAATTTAAAGCGTTTGGTTCGAGGCCGGTAGATTTATTAGAATTTATTCGGTGTTTGTTGTGGGATGAAGATTAGGAGTAGGTAAAGTAGGTTGAAACTTTAGGGAATTATAAAGGAAGTTTATTAATGAACTTAAGATAAAGAAGAAAAAAAACAAAAGAAACACCAGAACAAACTTTTTGGACTGGCTGTGTTCCTCCCCCATGCCCCAACTGCAGCTGCCCGGCCCCTCCAAAATCTCCCTTACCCCCCTCCCCATGGGGCAGGGGAGGGGGAGCCTCGAGCCTTACCAGAAAGAAAAACAAAAAGATCCTTCTCTACCAGTAGCAATAAGCAAAAGAAAAAGAGGATCAGGGGTTCTCTGCTTATATAGGAGTTTTCTCCTCCAAGACGAACTAAATTTTTATTAATGTACCCACATATTAATTTTTTAAAATACCTAATTATTATCTCTCTCTCTCTCTCTCAAAAAGAAGGTTTTCTACTTCCTGCAGCATAAATCACTTCCAAAACTAACATCCCCCTAAACCAAACCAAAACACTTTATACTGCAAGGAACCTCCTGAGAGCAGAGCCCAAAAC
Source organism: Drymodes brunneopygia (assembly GCA_013400955.1). Taxonomy (NCBI): domain Eukaryota; kingdom Metazoa; phylum Chordata; class Aves; order Passeriformes; family Petroicidae; genus Drymodes; species Drymodes brunneopygia. Next base: position 5,965 of record VZTZ01048647.1, on the reverse strand, counting down.
CCATCGTTTACACCCTGCAGGAAAACATCAGCCACGATGTAGCTGAGAAAATAAACAGCACAGAGCAGGTTTGGACCAAATGCTTGGCTGTGGTACAGCTGGTGACATAAGAAACATGCAGGTTTTAGAGCAGCAGTTGAATCTCCAGGCAGGACCAACCAAAAGGGGCCCAGCCCTTCTTTATTCTGTTATTTTTATATGTTACCAAAGACAGTCAAGGATTGGTGAGAGAGGTTAACACCTCTCAAACTTCACAGGATAAAGACATGGTCAATCATCTTTCTCCACCCCAGGGGAGAGGAATGAAAAACAATTCCACAAGTGCAAAACAATCCTGGCCAGTTAAGAAAAACAAGGACCATGTTTACAGAAAAAGCCTGGGAAACTCCTGCTACAAAATTAGAACCATGAAACCCAGCAAAAGCAGGGCCACACCTGGCAAGACCAAACAGCTGGTGGGAGAAACACCACCTCCAAACCTCTCTCTCTCTTTTAGTTCCATCCAGCAAGGAGCTGCAAAGATTCAGACACAGGGTCGGGACAGCCCAACAGAGGGAGCAGCTGCCCTTGCTGCAGCAGAGGCTGTGGAGCTGGCTCAGGGCACACACAGCCAGTCCCACCAGCAATAAAACACCTCTGCCAGGCTTCCCAGCTCCTGCAATCACTGCTGGGCCTCCAAGGAGTCTCCCACTCTTACACTGAAACTTCCTTTCAAGGAATCTCTGCGTGCCACCCTTGGCAAAGCTTCAGCCAAGGGCAGTTCTGCACAGAGAACTTTTATTTTCAGCTCCGTGCTTGTGAGAGGAGTAGGCTGAGAGGTCAGCCTAGAAAAAACAGAGTAAGCTGTGTCACCCTGGTTTTACAGGGCCCCATAAGTTGTGACACTGTAGCTGTAGTTTCCCATGCTTTCTCTGTAAACATGGTCCTTGTTTTTCTTAACCGACCAGGATTGTTTTGCACTTGTGGAATTGTTTTTCATTCCTTTCCCTGGGGTGGAGAAAGATGATCGACCATGTCTTTGTCCTGTAAACCTTCAGGGGTGTTGAGCCTTCTCGCCAATCCTTGATTGCCTTTAGAAACATATAAAAATAGGTAAATAAAGAAGGGCAGGTCTTTTGGTCGGTCCTGCCTGGAGATTCCACTGCTGCTCTGAGACCCGTGTGGTTCTTCTGTTGCCAGCAGTGCAACAAAGCTCCCCTCTGAAATTCAAAGCAGTATTTTCCAAAGCTTCCCTTCATTCAGCACCTTGCTAACTGAGACAGTTTAGCTCCTCCAGAAGAACAGAAGGAGCCAGAGAGGGCAATGAACCCCCAGTGCTCACCTTGACCAGCGTGGAGACGGAGTGGATGCGGTGCAGGTTCTTGAGCATGGTCTCACACAGGTCAGCCACACTCAGCCCAATGGCCCAGTTCGTGTAGCCCTTCAGCTTGATCACCTCGTAGGCACTGGGGGAACATTGGAATACAACTAAATTACCATGGCTTCAAGCAAAACACTGCCAATTACAACTCTTCAAACCAGTGAATGCCACCCATTCAAAGATTTTTCAAACTCCTGCAACGCACTCGGAGTTTTGGAATGAAAATGTCCAAGTTATGCATTTCAACATCAGAGGATAAAGCATTAAGTCTACATTATCCCATAAGCACAATAAAGAATCCTGCTGTTCTTGCAGCATCAGCTGAAAACAAAACTAAATCCCAGCTAGGAAGAGATCCCAGTGTGAAGAAGAAAACAACACCTAAACCTGACAAGGTCTGTGTTTCAGCCAGGGGCACCATGGAATAGGCAAACACTCAAAGCACCACCACATCCTGAGGTTTTTAGCCAACATCTGCACACNAATTCCAGCACACTGCCTTTTCCTCATTTTCCCAATTCCAACACACTGCCTTTTCCTGATTTTCCCAGTTCCAGCACACTGCCTTTCCCTGATTTTCCCCAATTCCAGCACACTGCCTTTTCCTGATTTTCCCCAATTCCAGCACACTGCCTTTTCCTGATTTTCCCCAATTCCAGCACACTGCCTTTTCCTGATTTTCCCCAATTCCAACACACTGCTCACAGACACACCCTGCCTTTCCCTGCTCTTGTGCCCTCTGAACAAACTCACCCACTGAAGAAGCTCCAGATGGGAAAACAAGCACTCAGAGCTCAAGGTGCTCCAGCACCTGAGTGGGTTTGTTATGCCCCAGCTTGTCTCACTGCAGGATAACAAACCTTCCCAGCTGAAATCCTACATTTCTGAGTTTCAAACAGCACTCCCACTCACACAACTCCACACAAAAGAGCATGAAAGCTGCAGCAGAACAGAGGCAGAGAAGCTGCTGCCAGCATGGCACCCACCCACACCATCCCTCAGCTCATCATTACCTTGCAACCACCTGCTTGTGGACCTCCTTCCAGTTCTCAGGATCTTTGTCACTCCCCATGGCAGGGTGCAGCTCCTGCAGGGAAACTCCTGCCACGTTCACTCCACTCCAAACAGCCACTGCAACAGAGGCAGCACGTCAGGCCCAGCAGCTCCCCCCCATCCACCCTGCCCGGCTAAAATAATTGGAAACAAAGTACTCTTCCTTTGTCCAGGCAGGTTTGAAGTTTTTGTTTAGCTATTTAGAGAGCTCTGGGAGTCAAACATGAAAATGTTTTAGTGCTGGCACTTTTAACAAGGCAGTTGTAACGTGTGACAGCAGAACTTTCAGACCCTGGAAGTTTCTGAAGTCAGGAACATCAAATTCGAGTAAAAAAGACTTATCTTAGCTAGCCAGCCTTTTAAAACTGATTTTACTCAAAACTGCAGCGTTTGCAGTTTCACTGATCAGCATTAGGGTTAGCCTTCAGGAAGTTTATTCTTATTTACACGAGTAACAGGCCAGCAATATTCAAACTTAGAACAGCAAGCCAGGAATTTGCCCCTCTCCCTGCATCCTGGGGGCACAGAGGCAGGCTCAGCCTCTGCTCCTGGGAAGCAGCAGGAATCCTGAGTCACTTCAAAGCAAAAGCAGCTGTGACAATGACACAGGATAAGCTCTGCATGTGCTCAGCCAAACTCTGCTCTCACTGGTGTAGGGCTGGCTGCAAGAACTGCTGCTCTTGAGCAGAAACTGCACTTTGATCAAGTGCAATGGGACATGGAAGAGGTGGCTCCCTTAGAAACAAACAGCACAAAAATATAAAGCAGTATCAATCTATATAAACCTTCTGCTGCATCATTGCAGGCTGGCAATACAGGAGCGGAATTAGGACAGATAAACTTGTTTGATTTCACATTTTAGAACTATCTTTGCTTAAAACAAAGCAAGGAGAAAAGTCACAAAATAAGGTGACTTATTTTGGACTTATATTTGGATATCTGGACTGCCAGAGCAACAAACTCTGCTATGGACCTGGCAAGAGCTGACACTGATTTCAGAGGAGAGCTGTGCCACAGGCTATGGAGTGGAGCTCCAAAAACTGAGGATGAAGAGAAGGAGCAAGCTGCAGCCTTCAGGACACAGCTTCACTGACAAAACTGGCCTTTGCAGCTCAGGGTTTAATCACATTAATTAAATGTGATCACATTCATTAAATATGTGCAGGTACATTTCCTGGGCTTCTCTCAACTCGAACCTTCACAAAAACACAGCAAAGTCCCCGTTACTGGGGCTCAGCTGCAGCAGCTCCNAATTTTACAAGTGCAAAACAATCCCGGCCGGTTGAGAAAAACAAGGACCACGTTTACAGAAAAAGCCTGGGAAACTACAGCTACAGTGTCACAACTTATGGGGCCCTGTAAAACCAGGGGGACACCTTACCACTGGAATCTCCATGCTCTCCCAGGATCCAGCCGTGGCAGCTGCTGGGATGGATCCCGAGCCTCTCGGCCATCAGGTACCGGAACCTGGCCGTGTCCAGGTTGCAGCCACTCCCAATCACACGGTGCTTTGGCAGCCCACTCAGCTTCCAGGTGACATAGGTCAGGACATCCACTGCAAGGAAAGGCATGCATGGCAAATCAAACCCCAGCAGTGTTGGTTAGTTAGCAACAGAAGAAACACGCGGGTCACAGAGCAGCAGTGGTTTTACCAGGCAGGACCAACCAAAAGCCCTGCCCTTCTTTATTTACTTATTTTTATAGGTTTCTAAGGACAGTCAAAGATTGGTGAAAGGGGTCAACACCCCTGAAGGTTTACAGGACAAAGACATGGTCAATCATCTTTCTCCACCCCAGGGAAAGGAATGAAAAATAATTCCACAAGTGTAAAACAATCCCGGCCGGTTTAGAAAAACAAGGACCATGTTTACAGAAAAAGCATGGGAAACTACAGCTACAGTGTCACAACTTATGGGGCCCTGTAAAACCAGGGGGACACAGCAGTGCTCCAACAAGTGCCCTGCAGGGCAATCAGCAGGACTCAGAACACAGCTCTGGCTCCTTGGCCATGGAATTTTGGATCTGACTCTTTGCGGGATTAAAATGGATGCAGTGCTTGAAGTTTTGAACAGGAGCTTGGGTGGGCCCTAAGAAAATTTGAGGAAGGTCTTTAGAGATTAGATTCCTACCAGCTAAAGCTGGACATGCTTTTTTTAGTCGCAGTTAAAGCCCTAGGGCATTCAGAACTGGGACTGATGTCACATGGCTAAAACATTCCAGCAATTTCCTGAAGTAATGCTCCCTCCCAGGTCACCATCCCAACAGGTAAAACAGTTTACAATCAAATGTCTGAGATTTACATACTCCTTGTAGCTGATAATTCCTTCAGTTTAATGTCTTGATTTGTGCACTAAGCAGTTTCTGCATTTGCCACCTCTGCAGCATGAAAAGCCACGGGAGCAAGGTGCTTTAGCTGCATGTGTTTCTAAAAATACAGTTTTAGGAAAAAAAAAACCACAGCTAGGTAGGGCAGACAGAGGGCTATGAGAAGAGAGAAAAACCTCTAATCCACAGCTCAAAGCCAGAGTAATAAGCAGGCTGCAGGAATTCATGATGACTCTGAGGAGTCAGGCAGGTCTCAGGAGGGAGCACAGATCTGAAACAGCATCTGCTCTGCTCAGGCACCAAGGCACAGCTCACACCTCACACCTGGCACCTTCCCTACAGCCTCACCTGGGGCAGGAAAAGCATCAAGGTCACACCCCTGAAGTCCCCTCTCATGGGCTCATATCCACCTTCACTACATAAGACCAGTGGACAAAACTCCACACACTGAGAAAACAAAGGGTTATAAAAATAATTCTGAAAAAGCAACGGGCAATTCTCCTCCACTCTGCTGGAGAGAGAGAAGTCTGCAGGTTGAATTCAGTCTTGCTGGGACAAGAACAGCCTGATCTTTGTCTCAGTTTGATTTTCAGGTAAGTGTTTGGAAGACTGGCTAATTACTCAAGCCCCCAGCAGAGCTGCAAGCTTGACATGCACTGGTTCCACTCTGCCAGGTTTTCTTTAAAAGCAGTGTCACTTCATCACCACGGCTCTTCAGTACTGCCTTCACCCAGAGGTAGAATTAAGCAAAGACAACCCTACAGGGACACCCTACAAAGCCCATCAGAACATTTACAGTCACCTTTAGACATCCAAATATCCAAGCTGTCTCAGTGCAATGAGACATTTGCAAGTGAACACACAAATAAATACACATGATTAGCCCTTTCTCTGTTTTAACTGAACTGTGGAGTACAGTCAGCCCTTGTTCCACCACAGGTTTCAGCATGCAAATTATTTTTCCAGAAAATATAGCCATGATTACAGGACAACCTCTTTGTGCTGAAAACCAGCCCTGTCCTATCCAGACACAAAAGCAATCCATTAGAGATAAAAAATTTAAACTTCCTACTGCTCAAGCTGAAGTATGCAAAGAACTTAAGTATTTATCACAAAGTATTCTTTTAAAATACAGACATCATGACAAGTTCTGAATAAAGAGAGCATCAGAAAGTACAGGGTATTTGTCTGTACTTTTATATGTCTGTTGCTTTGTTGGACATGAAA
>VZTZ01048643.1:0-51870 GCA_013400955.1 Drymodes brunneopygia | reverse complement strand
AGTGTGGAATTTATTTTAAAAAACAGCCTGGAAGTGCAGGATCCCATGCATAAAACTAAAATCAGTTTTGAATCAGGGATCCATACATGCAGAACCAATACATTTTGCTTAAAAACTGAAATGCTTTTTGCCAGATCTAATATGCTATTTATGATGACACATTATTTATGATGATACAAGCCACATGTAATAATTACATTATTACATTACATTTTATGCACTGTCCAGAGCAATTTGGGTGCACTGTTACCAAGAATTTCAAAGTTTTCACAGTCTCCTAGAAGTTACACTCCCAGATGAAAGCTGTGGTTGTTCCACCTGGAAAAGAGAGGTTGTGTGGGGACCTCACAGCAATGTGCCAGTGCCTGAAGGGGCCTGCTGGGAAACCAGAGAGAGACCCTTCACCAGGAACTGTAGTGACAGGACAAGGAGTAATGGGGATAAACTGAAAGAGGCCAGGTATTAGGAAAAAATACTGTACTGTGAGGGTGGTGAGACATTGGAGCAGGTTGCCCCTCCACTTCCCCTCATGGAGGGAGGGGTTGGGATTAGATGATCTTTAAGACCCATTCCAACCCCTTAACATTCTATGATGCTATAATTTTTCATTAGGTTGGTATGCATTTCAAAGTGCAGTGAGCTGTTTCTGTTTTACCATTTTGATATGCAAGACCATAAGCTGCTTTGTGAATTATATTATAAAAGCATTTTCATTCTTAAATTGCAATTACATAGCAAATGTGAAATCAAATAAGAATTTGATTTGAAGTCAGGGGTTTGCAGTCAGATTAGCAGCACAGACATCTCTAAGAGAGATACCACCACCAGGGCCAAAAGCTGCAAACAGGTGCAACTCCTTGGAGTTAACTTAATGTCAGTAGTAAATTCAGCCACTGTTTGAAAAGGAATTGACTTGTTTTGTGTCTGATAGAGAAAGGTTTGTGGCTGCCTGTATGGCTGCTTCCTTACTTGCCAAGAATCCTCCATTCTCCATTTCTTTCACGCACAGACTAAATAAAACCCTGACCTAGTTCTCTCCTGGAAGTTTGCTGCCCTTTGTGTGACATCTTCTGATCAACTGAGGCGAGGAGAGAGCAGAGATGAAGAGTGAACAGAATTACCAAAACAATGTTCTTGCCACTGAAAGAAGGGATACTTTCCTGCTAGTCATCACAGAAATGGTGCAGGGAGGACAAGGGTTTCATTCTGAATGCAGAACAACAATAATGTCAAGATCTATTAAAGCTTCTCTTGGAACAGGAAAATCTCACACAGAGCATCCCTAACAGTCTCCCACAAGTGAGGTGTAACATGTTCATAGCCTGGAATAAAATGCTTAAAATTTTTTTGTACAAGTCTTACCTTTCCTGAAGATTATTCTCCACACCTGTCATCCCAGCTTCTGATAGCAAAGTCAAAGATTCTCAGAATAATGCTTCAGAACACATTAAAGGAAGGAAATATTATTAAGAAAATGCCCAACAACTGCAGTGTTTGAAAGCAACAAAAAGAAAGTCAGTGTGAAACTGCAATGTACAAAGGCACATCTTGATTTCCATGCCAAGTACCTGGAGCTCAGTTGTATCAACCTATCAGGAAGACTGTGCGTAAAATTCATAACTTGAGAGTTATTTAGAGCTTACAAAAATTCCAGGTCAGCAAAACCAGAGGAGTAATTCCAACCTTTTTAGTAGCTTCCATGAGAAGTGAGAACAACAGAAAAGAGATATCTGGCCAAGATAAGAAGAGGACATGGGAGAAGAAGGACAAATTAATCTCTTTTGAGGGCCACTACACTTTTGGTAATTAAGACTCTCTAATCCTTATTCTAAATACATTAATCTCTTAAAGATATCTTAATGAAGCATCTCGAGTAGATGCTGAAAATGAACAAGTGTGTTGGCCTTGTTGCAGAAGAGGACTAAGACCAACTAATATGAAGGATATATAGCCCATGGTGTTTCTGTGACTGAACATTTACAGTGGCAGACAGGATATAAAGCCTGAGGATTTCTTTCCATCCTTCCTTTTCAGTTTACTTTGTGGAAGCACAAAATAATAATCCTCTTATTCAGAAGGACAAAAGGAAAACAAAGGCAAGTCTTTATTCCAACTCCCCACCTTTATTCCATAAGCAGGAGCTATGCTAATTTATTCCCTTGGCTTTGACCTTTCTGAAGGAAATAGTCTTATTTTGCTCCAGCATTTATCACTGGGCCAAAATGTCAGCAGTGTTGGTGGTGTTTTTTAACAGCACTTGTAACAATGGCTTGCATGCAATTCTGGAAATGGAGCTTCTGATATGCTGGTGGATATGGTATCTCCTCCTCAAGGGGCACAAACAAAATGCAGTATCACAATCACTTTTCCCCAGTACAAAAACTCACAACTTGATTAGAAAAAGGGTCATGGAAGGCTTTTATTGCTAAATATATTATGTCTGTGAAGGCAATAAAGGCAGCAGCAAATTGGCCTAAATAGGTTTTCTTTACCAGTACTGTGATTCTGACAGTTTCCCTTCCTATTGTTTTTTCTTGCACCTTGTACTGATTTGTTCAATAATCTGAATGGCTGCATTCATCTGAACCATGGTGCATTATCAAGACTGCCTTGTTCTTTTCTTGGGTCCCCCCACAGAGGCTGTTTTTAAATTCATTGTCTGGAGTCAGTACCACAATGAATCAATATACTGGGTGTTCTGATGATAACAACATAGGCTTCATCCACCAAAAGAGGCATTTCCCATGATGACTGCTAAGTCATCTTGCATACCACTTAATAAGACACCTATATTATGACCAGCAAAACACTTATCTATTCTGATTGAGCTGTAAAAGGTCTATGCTATATATATATATATAAAGAGTAAGTATATTTTGTGGCTTGTCACCATCAGTAACCTTGTCAATACATTGGTAATGTGGGGTTTCATTTATAAGTCAACAGAAAAAAAATTTGAAGCAAAAATTTCTGCAAAGATTTAAAGCAGGTAACAGAATTTGTCTCATGGGAAATAAAAAAGGAAAGCGGTACAGAAACTGAGGATAAGGAAGGAGATATCAACCAGATTGTTATTTCCCCCATGTGAATTAAGGAGGGGTTATGATTGTTCTTAAAAGATTTTACACCAGCTTCTTTGGTTACTGTAATTTCATCATTTTGTAATGGATTACCATTTCTTGGAGTGCGATACTGGAATCCACTTCTACTAACTTGACACTAGTTTGACTAGAGTGACTCTCACTAGAGTCAGTTATGGCAGGTTTAACTAGTTTCAGTCAGTTCCTCATGTTTGAAATTAGGCCAGACTCAATTCTGTCTGTCAACTCAGCACTGTCAGGCTCTATTTGTAGTCACATATTTTCAACATTAAGTATAATGATGACTATGCTAAAATATATTAGATATATGTTCTATAACCTACTTGCTAGGAGATATGGCCTATTTTTAAGTCTCCTGAATCTACCTCTTCCCTGGGTAGAGCATTCATTCTTCAATGTACAGTCCTCTAAAAATTAAAATCTACTCTCAGGCTAACAGATACCTGGTGACTGACTGAGGAAAAAAAGGTATGAAAATAACTGAAGTTTGTATTGCAGTTTGCCACAGAACATCAGTACAGAAATTAGAGTTATTTAAGCACCTTTGTTTAAGAATAATCTTTGTTTCCCTGTTGTCTGCAGGTTATGTTCTCAGGAGGGACATACTTTAATCAATAAAGCCTCAGCATTACCAGGCAGTGTGATAAGATTCTTCAGCATCTGCTTTTTCCAAGGTCCACGAGCATATTGCAGAAAGCCTCTGTGTGCCTCCACGGACCCTCTTCACTCCTCATCCCCACACTCTTGGTGCTACTGTGACTTTATGGGCTGCCAACAAACTTCTTTCAGCTATCAAGGTGCTCAAAGCAGGGCTGAAGTTAATAGCTCAGACCATACATGCTAATGGTTCTTAGTAAATTGATATGTTATGATTGCTTAATTTTGGTAAACATTCTTACGGGAAAGTAGTGTATCAATTGCAGCCCATCTAAAATAAGCTCATTTATGCTAATGTCTTTCTCCTTGACACTCAGTAAATTCTTCCTAATGCATTAATTATGACTCCAGATAGACCAATGATTATTTCATATATGCTAATTAGGAATCATTTCATTCAGTCTGCCACACGTATCAGTAAACAAGTGGAACGAATTCCCCATTGGGAGGATAAAAAGACAATGATTTTCCTTCCAATGAAGCTTAGAGAATTTACGCCACAAACAAGATGTAATTAGAGAGAAATGAGGAGTTAGAAAAATACACTTACAGGTGTGAGCGACACCAAGAACATGTTCTTTCTCAGTGATAGAATAAAGCAGATTCTTAGCTAATTCCTTAGCCAAAATCTCACTCTCAGTTAATGTTTTTACTATATATGATTAGGAAGTGCAACCACATTCTACAAAGTAAATAAAAATTGCAATTAAATTAGTTCCATTTCTGGCAGAACAAATTGGTACCCAAAAAAAGTGTAATTTCAGCCCTAGGTTTGGAAGAGATAGAAGGCTGAAGACTGTCTTTTGCACTCAATGAATGTCAAGGTTAAAACATGGTGGAGAGAAGGTTCTGATACTAATACCTGTGACCCTTGCTGCAACTAAATCCCACAATTCTACAACTGGATCACATACACCTCTTGTTCATGACTGCTGTATAACTAATAAGGATATCTCCATAAAAATATAATTTCAGGCTTGAAACCAACCAAAGAGAAACATGAAATGAATGATAAAAAGTAACCGCACGGGGTTATATATTGTTAAGCACAAACTCTTAGAACCTCATGACATAAATGATACTATATTGTAGGATGAAAGCTGGCAATTTTTATGTGCAGCTCAGATTCCTAAATATATATTTAGGGTTGACCTTGGAGAAAAATTTATTGTGTGTGGATATGACAATTTGTACTTGATTTTTTCTCTTCATGTCTTATATCAGGTTAACTATTTACACACTCAGGGCCTTGAGTCCTGCTGAGTACATTCTGAAAACATGAATAAATATTATAGAAGACTGCAGTCTAAATTCAACTACCAATTTTGATGAATGAGCCAATCTACAATCAAATATGGTCTTCCAAAATCAGCTGTTTCTATGTTTGAAGGTTGACTGGTTAATATAGATCTAACAGTAACTCATACAAATAAGAAAATATCAAAGTCTGAATGAACAGGCCACATATGGTTCAGAAACAGATAATTATTCTGAAAACATCTACTTTTTGGGATATGCCATTTTCCTATAAATTCTCTTTCAATCACATGCGTGGACCTATATTAAAAGAAAAAGGGAAGTGAGAAATTGCCTTTGAGAAATCGGCACCGAATTCTATCATGAAGCCCACGACCACAGAGGCGGGATGAACTGCACTGTTCTAAGAGAGACATGGGCTATTGTCTGCAAGGAAACAAAGTTAGGCTGAAGAAAATGAAAGTACCTTTCCTTAGGCAGATGAATTGAAACTTAGAGTGAAAATACAAAGATAAGCCACCAAAAGCAAACATCCTTGTGTGAAATCATCCCTCTACATTTACACTACCATCACCATATTTTTTTTCAGGCAAGGCAATTCCTTACCATAAGGATCAGCAGGCATACAAAGTTATTCCTAATCAAGGTTAAAAAAGGCTGAACTGTGCTAATGACTCTCTGAAACATTAAGGGGGAAAAGTCTAGGATTATTAAAATTAACATCAGTCAGCTTAGACAGAAAATCCTTAACTATCCAGTTAGATTACTGAGCCATTCATACTCCATGCAGATAAGGGCTACTTACAGGCTGTTTAAACTCTGCTACAGTTCTAATAAATGCAGAACAGATGAGTTAGAACAGCAAGCACCTTGGAAAAAAATACTAGAAAATGTAAATTTTAATTTCATTCATGTACTTCTGTGTATGGGGGGTGATGTCCGGTTGAGTGGTTGCTGCAGTTCATGGAAAAGTTAATGAAACATCAGATGGATACTGTTCAAGAGCATTACCCATAACGATCACATTGTAAGCTATTAGCAGTTTTAAATACATAAATATATTACAGCTAATGGGATATGTGTTTATGGCAACACAGCAAGGTTATTTTGCCACTATTTTTTAAAGAGAAGAAACTGAAATACTGAGTTATCAGCTTACTGCGCTGTTTAAAAGGGAATCCATTCCCGTAATGTCAATTTAAACAAAGTTACGAAAAGTTAAACTTTTGTACAAAGTATTGAAAATTGATTAAATTATAATGAAGGTCCCTTGCTGGTAGTAGAGCAGTAGCACACTTCACTTGTCTTTCAATACACTACCTTAATATTCAGATATATCTATCTCACAAAACATCAAATAAAATCCCATGGAAATCTAAATTTTTACTGATTTTTAGTATACAGAAGTAGGAGATAATTTCAATGAACTAATTTTTTTTGTTCTTCACAGAAAATCAAAAGCTACAGGAATCCTTCATAACTTTATTTACATCAACAACCATCTTCTCACTAGAATATATTTTACATGGTTTTGTTAGTTTTTGAAATTTTTTTAAAAAAAAATTAAAGCAAATAGCTGAAGGTACATAATCACTTTATTAAAAACTATTTAACACTACTCATATTAGTTGTTGACTTAATGGGAGGGAGGATGTCCCAGTAGACTTCTTCACAGTGTGGACGTGAAATCTTCACCCACATGGTTGATCCTGCAAGCCCAATAGCATCTGCTTGGAGGAACAGCAAGAGTGTGCAAGGCAGGGATAGTTTGNATAATTTCAGGCTTGAAACCAACCAAAGAGAAACATGAAATGAATGATAAAAAGTAACCGCACGGGGTTATATATTGTTAAGCACAAACTCTTAGAACCTCATGACATAAATGATAATATATTGTAGGATGAAATCTGGCAATTTTTATGTGCAGCTCAGATTCCTAAATATATATTTAGGGTTGACCTTGGAGAAAAATTTATTGTGTGTGGATATGACAATTTGTACTTGATTTTTTCTCTTCATGTCTTATATCAGGTTAACTATTTACACACTCAGGGCCTTGAGTCCTGCTGAGTACATTCTGAAAACATGAATAAATATTATAGAAGACTGCAGTCTAAATTCAACTACCAATTTTGATGAATGAGCCAATCTACAATCAAATATGGTCTTCCAAAATCAGCTGTTTCTATGTTTGAAGGTTGACTGGTTAATATAGATCTAACAGTAACTCATACAAATAAGAAAATATCAAAGTCTGAATGAACAGGCCACATATGGTTCAGAAACAGATAATTATTCTGAAAACATCTACTTTTTGGGATATGCCATTTTCCTATAAATTCTCTTTCAATCACATGCGTGGACCTATATTAAAAGAAAAAGGGAAGTGAGAAATTGCCTTTGAGAAATCGGCACCGAATTCTATCATGAAGCCCACGACCACAGAGGCGGGATGAACTGCACTGTTCTAAGAGAGACATGGGCTATTGTCTGCAAGGAAACAAAGTTAGGCTGAAGAAAATGAAAGTACCTTTCCTTAGGCAGATGAATTGAANAATAAATGCAGAACAGATGAGTTAGAACAGCAAGCACCTTGGAAAAAAATACTAGAAAATGTAAATTTTAATTTCATTCATGTACTTCAGTGTATGGGGGGTGATAGCCGGTTGAGTGGTTGCTGCAGTTCATGGAAAAGGTAATGAAACATCAGATGGGTAGTGTTCAAGAGCATTACCCATAACGATCACATTGTAAGCTATTAGCAGTTTTAAATACATAAATATATTACAGCTAATGGGATATGTGTTTATGGCAACACAGCAAGGTTATTTTGCCACTATTTTTTAAAGAGAAGAAACTGAAATACTGAGTTATCAGCTTACTGCGCTGTTTAAAAGGGAATCCATTCCCGTAATGTCAATTTAAACAAAGTTACGAAAAGTTAAACTTTTGTACAAAGTAATGAAAATTGATTAAACTTTAATGAAGGTCCCTTGCTGGTAGTAGAGCAGTAGCACACTTCACTTGTCTTTCAATACACTACCTTAATATTCAGATATATCTATCTCACAAAACATCAAATGAAATCCCATGGAAATCCAAATTTTTACTGATTTTTAGTATACAGAAGTAGGAGACAATTTCAATGAACTAATTTTTTGTCCTTCACAGAAAATCAAAAGCTACAGGAAGCCTTCATAACTTTATTTACATCTCCAACAACCATCTTCTCACTAGAATATATTTTACATGGTTGTGTTAGTTTTCTAAATTTTTTTTTAAAAAAGGAATTAAAGCAAATAGCTGAAGGTACATAATCACTTTATTAAAAACTATTTAACACTACTCATATTAGTTATTGACTTCATGGGAGGGAGGATGTCCCAGTAGACTTCTTCGCCATATGGAAATGAAATCTTCACCCACATGGTTGATCCTGCAAGCCCAATAGCATCTGCTTGGAGGAACAGCAAGAGTGTGCAAGGCAGAGATAGTTTGCTACTAACTCTACCATCCTCTGCAGCATTTCACACCTTTGGGGGTTTCACTATTCACTTAGGTTTGGGTTCAGGGTTGCTAACACACCATGATTAAATACAGCGTAATTAAATCAGCACTTTGCCACATAAAGTGGGTTGGAGACAGGTGGATCTCCTCAGTTAGGCAAGGAAGACAGGAAGATAGCATATTTATAACACCAATTAATAAAAGCCTTTGGGTGCAACTCTGCTGAAGAGTCAGTGTGAATGCAGGCTCCAACCCCAGGTGGCATTTCTGAACCCGTGACAGAATGGTGCATCTCAGTGTCTCACAGCTCACTGCTACAAGACTAGTTTTGCTATCAATGTTTTTGTATTCGCAACTGGTTTTCAGCAACTTCCTACTTTTCATAAGTTTCATATGAATACAAAGAAGAAATTGATATCCTGATCAAAATCTGCATTTATATTCTGACATTCAACCCAGTTACTTTCATTTGTTTATGAAAATTCTTGTTCCATTGCTAACATTTTCAAGAAAATGCTATCATTGTGCTCCTTATAATATTCCAGAGGGAAGGATCTGAAAATGCTTTGCTATAATTCAACTTATATTTGTTTAAAAGCACAGAATTTATTTTCAAGCCATTTAGGATTTGATTACTTGTTTGGGGGGGTGGAGAAGCAGTGCTGGGGGAGGAAGAAGAAGCAGTAAAAGTCAGGCACTTAATTTTCAAATCTGGGCATTACAGTGTTTTCCAGTGGACACAAAACTTATCCTCTGGACAAGACTGACATCAATTATATGAGAAGTTTTAGAACTTTCATTAAAATGGATGGCAGTTTTAATTAATACATAACTGCCTCACAACTAAGCCCAGTCATGTTTGTGGAGATGATGTTGGAGGAACAGTGGAGCACAGTACACTTTACCAACTAAACTAACTCCCAACATGTCTCCTGTACTGAGGTGAGAGAAGGTCCTACACTAAGGCATCCTCCTGACACCTTACTTGGAGAGGTCCTGGCAGAAACCAAGTCTCTGTTCAGCTTTAACCTTTGGCATTGCATGACCAGCACACACACACTTTGATCTAAAGTGAGAGCTTGACTCACATAAAAATGCCAGATGATCTCTTAGGGGGATCTATGAAAAGAGTGTGGATCTTGAGAAACATCTAGAAACCCAAGTCACATACCACAATTCTCTTATGCTAAAATCTCTGCAAATGTGAAACCAAAAGATTTTTGATATTCTAAAAATAAATTAGAAATATACACATGCAACACTGGAGAAAATTCACTTTTGTAGTTTGCGTAGCAAGGTGTTTGTAAATGTGTTGGTTTATGAGTAAAACATTTCAGTTTAAATTAAGTCAGAAAGAAAAATCAGGAGTTGGAGAACGTAAAGCAAACCTTAGCAAGGTATTTTAGAAAGGATGAACTCTTTACCTCCACGCTTAGAAGCAGCCAGGAGAAGATAAACACACCCATTATTACATCCATTTACTGTACTTGAAATAAAATACCTTATATTGGTGATTGCGTAATCAGAGATGCATTCTGTCCTGGAGCAGGGTTGCCCTGACACTGAACTGAAATCCATGAAGAGGTTCCCACCTGCAGGTGCAATGACACACTTTCAGCTTACCACATATCAGTCTCAACCTCATAAAATATGCAGCATTAGGACTTTCACATTCCATTAAGTTTACAAAATTCTCTTTACTTCATATTTCTTTAAGGCCATTTCTACAGATATTATTTTGTTATATTTAATGAGCAGTTCAGTAAAGTGACTTCTTAAAAATCTCTTCTTTGGAATATTTTTTTTTCCCTGGGAGCTGTTTTCCCCACTTAAATTTAGTAGTCAAGAAGATCCTGCTTGACCAGTGAAGTTGACCATTGTTTATTCTCAGTGAAAAAGAAAACAACATTGAAACAAAACTGATGTGATTACTGACCAATATGATTGAGAATTTAGTTCCATTGTATCTATGTATGACAGCAAGAGCATTCAGCACTCATACAGAAAAAAAAGAAAGATAAATATTCAGCAAATATAAATATTCTACATATTATGTAGAGAAAAATCAAAAGCCCACTGATTAGAAAGAGACTGCAGCAAACTGTAATCAAAGTTTTGATTTGAATTTTTTGCTTCTTTGGCTGTTTCAAAGGCATCTTCATTCTCTAACATAATATTAGAAAATTCAACAAAAGGAAGCTGAATGGGCATCTGAAATTTTAGAGTTGCTCTTCACCTTCTCTATCATTACTCCTAGAATTTCAGGGAAACCTATCCAGCTTGAATACATCCTCAGATTACTTGGCTGAAATGCTACGTGACTACAAATCACCAAAATGTACTTTTCTGAAGAGAACATCCTTGGGGAGAAAGGGTTGTGTGAGTCCTCCTGCTTCTGTACAGAACTGAAAACCTGAAAGAAAATTAGCTCAACATATAGAACTAATTCTAATCATTCATGTCTTCCATGCATGTTAGTTGAGCATTCCCATCGCTCCACACCTGCCTTGATAATCACTACAAAATATGATTTGAACATCAGACAGTGTTGTTATTAGAAAGTTAATTTGTTGTTAATGATAAAAGAACCAGTGATGGGGGTTTGTTTAAAAGCCTGCATCTCTTTTACAGTGATTTTTAGTTAGCCCCATTTTTATGGTGCTATAAGACCACCATTCCTGATTACATTACTCCTTGTTCATACAGGTATTAATCTTTCACGGATAACGTGGCCTGTTTCTAATGAATGCCTTAAGCCTTAGAATAAAAGCACTCAATTTAGGTTCTTTAGAAATAGTGTCTCATTGAAACCACATAGGAGATTGATTAAATACCTTGCTGTCCAAATGACTTCGGAAAATTAATGGACCCAATCGAAGTAAAAACCTCTGTGTTCTCTTCTTGTAACAAAATAAGGACAACCAAAAGATAAAAAATTGCCAAGGAGATTATATAAGCAATCAGCTGCTAACAATGATTTTCTAAATGAGCCAATGTATCAACATTATACAGAATTCAGGCTTTATTCAGGCTTCATTGGGAAGAGCAATTATACCAGAGAAATAATAGCAGAATTTTCGCTCTTGTTAACAAAGGGTAGTAGTAGAATTTTGGAGGTTATCATAAAGCCAGTGAGACATTTCCAAACTGAAAGATGGGAAGTTTAGCTTAGATACACAGGAGAAATTCTTTACTGTGAGGGTGGTGAGGCACTGGAAGAGGCTGCCCACAGAAGTTGTGGATGCCTCATCTGTTCCAACCCACATCTGAGACGGGGTAACTAAGGTTCCTGTTAATAAATCCCTTGGGGTGAATTAGAGTGAAAGAACACTGAATGACCAGCATACATAAAAGGAAGATTTATTTTAAAACTGTATCATTGCAGTGGAAAAAATGTATGTGGCCATTTTGGTTATTTTCTGTAGAGGTATCAAAATTTATGGAGAAAATATATAAGGAAAAGAGAAGAAAGTGAAGGAAAGGATAGTGCATAGTGCATAGTAGATAGTGGAGAGAAAAGTTATCTATGGATATAGCAACAAGACCTGATTATTGCAATTTTGATGTCTGTAGTTGGAGTGATGGTCACAGTCCTGATCTGTTGGGGATGAGCGTCCACAAAACAAAAAGCTCATCGAGTTGTATACATTCATGTTGGCACTGGGAATGCCTAGATCCCTCCCCAGGGAGGAGATTATTCATGTCTGATGCAATGCTATGGGGTTGGTGTGGTGTTATGATGGAGAGCTTCTGAAAAGAGCTGGGGGGTGCTTTGGGGTCCTTGGTGGTGCACAGCCCCCTCTGGGATTATGACTGCTGCTGCCCCTGCTTCTTGCGATTGCACAGCTGGGCACTGTGTGGTCATCTGACCCTGAACAGGAGAACTGGCTCCAGAAAGGTGCTGCCCTACCTTCTTAGTGCCCCCAGCTTCCCAGGCACATCCTGTCCTAGCTCCACTGCTTGAATGGTCATGGGAGTTTGAGGTGTAGCACTGCATTAACTCCTCATCGCCCAGCCTTCTCCACCATCCCTGGCAGCACTCAAGGCCAGCCTGGATGGGGCATTCAGCAACCTGGTCTAGGGGAAGGAATCCCTGCACATGGCAGTGAGGTTGGAACTAGGTGATCTTTATGGTCCCTTCAACTCAAATCATACTAGGATTCTTAGATTTAAGATTAGGTGTTTTCAGAACCAGACATGAAAAAGCAGGAAAATGTAGATCCATTGCTTATTGCCATCTCAAATAGCTGGATGCAGGTTTCTTGACTGGCATCAACATCAGCTTCTGAGCTCTCTTCTGCATGTTCCATGAGCCTAAATATACATGTGGGGAGATCATTTCAAACTGCTCTCTAACAAAAAAAGGCACATAACACCTTACTGGAAGTGCACAGGAAAAACCCATCAGGACAACAACCTAGTCCTACCTCTCTTCTTTGCATAGAATGCCTTTACACTATGTATTTTGGGGAGCAAAAAATGTCCTTGTATTTATTTAATATGACACATTGGAGTTCCCTCAGATCCATTGATGCTACTAGACTGGAACTAATAACGNAGTGAAAGAACACTGAATGACCAGCATACATAAAAGGAAGATTTATTTTAAAACTGTATCATTGCAGTGGAAAAAATGTATGTGGCCATTTTGGTTATTTTCTGTAGAGGTATCAAAATTTATGGAGAAAATATATAAGGAAAAGAGAAGAAAGTGAAGGAAAGGATAGTGCATAGTGCATAGTAGATAGTGGAGAGAAAAGTTATCTATGGATATAGCAACAAGACCTGATTATTGCAATTTTGATGTCTGTAGTTGGAGTGATGGTCACAGTCCTGATCTGTTGGGGATGAGCGTCCACAAAACAAAAAGCTCATCGAGTTGTATACATTCATGTTGGCACTGGGAATGCCTAGATCCCTCCCCAGGGAGGAGATTATTCATGTCTGATGCAATGCTATGGGGTTGGTGTGGTGTTATGATGGAGAGCTTCTGAAAAGAGCTGGGGGGTGCTTTGGGGTCCTTGGTGGTGCACAGCCCCCTCTGGGATTATGACTGCTGCTGCCCCTGCTTCTTGCGATTGCACAGCTGGGCACTGTGTGGTCATCTGACCCTGAACAGGAGAACTGGCTCCAGAAAGGTGCTGCCCTACCTTCTTAGTGCCCCCAGCTTCCCAGGCACATCCTGTCCTAGCTCCACTGCTTGAATGGTCATGGGAGTTTGAGGTGTAGCACTGCATTAACTCCTCATCGCCCAGCCTTCTCCACCATCCCTGGCAGCACTCAAGGCCAGCCTGGATGGGGCATTCAGCAACCTGGTCTAGGGGAAGGAATCCCTGCACATGGCAGTGAGGTTGGAACTAGGTGATCTTTATGGTCCCTTCAACTCAAATCATACTAGGATTCTTAGATTTAAGATTAGGTGTTTTCAGAACCAGACATGAAAAAGCAGGAAAATGTAGATCCATTGCTTATTCCCATCTCAAATAGCAGAATGTAGGTTTCCTGACTGGCATCCACATCAGCTTCTGAGCTCTCTTCTGCATGTTCCATGAGCCTAAATATGCGTGTGGGGAGATGATTTCGCACTGCTCTCTAACAAGAAAAGGCACATAACACCTTACTGGAAGTGCACAGGAAAAACCCATCAGGACAACAACCTAGTCCTACCTCTCTTCTTTGCATAGAATGCCTTTACACTATGTATTTTGGGGAGCAAAAAATGTCCTTGTATTTATTTAATATGACACATTGGAGTTCCCTCAGATCCATTGATGCTACTAGACTGGAACTAATAACGAAAAATCTTCAGACAGAACTGTCAGTAAGGTTAGTTGCTTGCAGAGAAAAGACTTCCATGAATTTGGAAGTATGTTTTAGATTAGTTTGCTCTGTGCTCTTACATGCCTACATCTGAGAACAAACTGGTAAGCTGACAGTCAAAAAATGAAGCAATTAAAAGAGTGGAATTTAAGTTGCTGCAAGTATCACGTGAAACTGCAGTAGAAGAGTCTACAGTTTAAGAACAAAAGATGCAAAAAGAGGTAAGCAACAGCAACACACTTTGAATCAGGCATTTAAATGAGTAGCCAAACAAAGGCACTGAGGGCTCACAGCAAAATGCAGGACATAGGGACATTTTGCAGAAGATAAACTTGGAAGGCATACTGAAAGCCTTTCTATAATATCCACCTTAAGATGTGCTGATTTAGTAAAGGAAGACAGCTTTAGACAAAAGAGTACAAGTTGGCTATATGTAGGTATGAGCAAGAGAGTTCCACAAACAGGTGAAGAGAGCATCCCTTCAAACCTCAAAGCCCCAGGGTGCACAGGACCATCCTGGACAGAGAAGGCAGCTGGCTGGCATCTGTATGATATAAATCCAGGGAGATGAAGTGCACAACAGCAGATGCTGCTGTGGAGCCAAGATGAGTCATCACTACAACTGGCTTCTCCTCTTACCATGTTACTACATTCTGTCCTTCTGCTAAAATCAAAAACCAGGCTCCCAATCCCAGAGTTGAGTAGGTTGCTGGGTTTACATTATGTCCACTAATTTCAAGATTCCAGTCTGCAGAAGTCTCTACTCAGCAGCACATTACAACTTTCCAAATTTCATAACAAACCCAAGAATTATATTCTTAAGTTTTCCTCTATTAAAATATGCTGGCATAAAATGCAATATTCAAAGTATTCTAACATTGTGTCAACTAAAAATTGTGAACTTTTCTTTCCTTGAAAGAAACCATTGCTATGTTTAAAATATTATATTTTCTCCAACAGCCCATCTCTAATGTGAAAATTAATGTGCCCTGCCCAAGAGCTTCTGCAATAATACTGAATGCAATAAAAATTGCTGCTTCTATTTGATACTGATTAGCTGGCTTTTAAAGTATAACATGGCCAGCCACAATTGCATTTTATTGATTTTCATTTTTTATTATATTTTACATAGCATAAAATTAATTTCCAAATTACTACCTGGTTAGCAAGCATTTTAGCTAATTTGAGAATTTGAAAAGTCCTTCCTGTGAATTAACACAGAAAAAAGTGTAGGAAGGACTTCAAAACTGTAGTTTTGTAGTAGGTGCCAGAAGTACTTTAGTGGTGTGGCAATACTGATGGCTAAGCCTAAAAGCCTCATCATGCACAAAGCATCACAACAGTTAAAATAACCACAGAAATCAGTGCTGCTAACCACCATTATTTGAGAAAAGAAGTATTTTGCCTAAAAGTAATGGGCTTTATGGCTTTCCAAAAGGAAACTAAAGAAGTGTTCTAACAATTGTCTTGATTTGATTCTAATCTGTTTTAGAAAGGATGTGAAGGAATTACCAGCTAGAAGGTGTTGGGAAGAGGGGTAGATCTGGCTCGAAATATTTCCATTATCTGGCATATTTTTGATACAATTGAATCATGAAATAATTAGGAATAATAAAAATTTTGCAGCTACAAATAAATTTTCTTATTCCTTTCAAATAAAGTAATAATAAAATAGAGTCACAATGTGAAATTGTATGGGTCTAGGATCTCTGAGTCATCTTTAATCTGTTGTAACTAGTTAGCAGTGAAATTTAGACTGATGAAATAAATTTCACAGAGGCATTCCCAGTTTTAATTGGGTTTGTACAATAATTTTTACAGCCCGCAGCCCACGGTCCCGTGACCTACATCTATTCCCCCAGAGAAGCTCCAACCTCATGGACCTTTTCCTTGATGTGGGGGGCAATCATCCCCAAGGGGTGGCCTCTTTCTGGTCAGACAGGCAGTGGTGCAAAGACCAAACCACGCTCCTCTCCTGAGCAGGGGACCTCCAGCACCAGCCAGGACAGCCCTTCCTGCAGTCACTGAGGTCTTGCTGCCCTTCAACTCTTGATGTAAAATCCAGTTTCTTCCTTCATCTAAAGCAAGACTTTGTCACAAGAAAAGGGAAATGCTATGTAATTATTGTTGCTACCTCATTTTTTATATAGTTTTATCTCTAGACTGGCACCTTTCCATGACTGCTCTAGAGGTACAAGCCTAGGGACCCAAACCTAGAAGCCCCTAGGAAAGTTAGAGGGGGTTCTGTTCAGCTCCAAACTTAAATGAAACCCAGCATTGGTTTTTACAATCAAGGACCAACTGGATGGGGCTGAAGAAGTCCTTTAGTATATGTTGCCTAACACCCTTTGTCCTAATGTTGCAACATTAACTTTAAAACTAAGGGAAAATAGATATAAAAAGAAAAGAAAATAGTGCTTAATTATTTTAGAATTACTTTTAAAAGAAATCCTCATGCTGGCATGAAGATCTTGCAAAAGTACTGAATACTGTTTCCCAGTTCTAAAATTATTGAACCACTGTGAAGACAGCAATTTTTGATGCAATGTGAAGACACAAACAGGTTGCCCAGAGAAGCTGTGAATGCTCCATCTCTGGAAATGTTTTAGGTCAATCAGGACAGGGCACTGAGCAACCTGGTCTAGTATAATGTGTCCCTGTCCTTGCCAGGGACTTGGAACAAGATGATCTTCCAGACCAAACCATACCAAGGTTCTATGAAGACCTGGGCCTGGTGAACTCAGCAAGTGGAAACATGCCTGTTGTGTGCTGCCTCTGAGGGGGTAGTGAAGGCATGTGTTGTCTAGGCACGTGAGCTGCTGAGCTTGCTGTCCCAACGATCATATTGATGCCAGAATGATTTTTGCTTTTATATTTCCTTCATATATATTTGTAGTTCTGTTGTATAGTTATATAGTTCCTAGCTAGCCCCAGTACTTTTACCTACCCTGATAGGCAGAAATACAAAAGATATTCCAGAGGCTCCAATCCGGAGGGGTCTAATGCCCCTATCCTATCTTGGTTCTTCCTGGGAGCCAAGGTTGAAAACAGCTCTTCGAGACACATTTTCATAAACAAAGTTTAGTTCCTGTCTAAATGGGGGCTACAGTAAGAGGTGGAACCAAAAGCGGGAATTACCTCAGCACTTAGGTCTCTAATTGGGGATTTTTGTCAATTATGCTAATTTGCTAAACTTATAAAACTGCATTCACCCCATGCGGGAGGGGGGGAGCATTTTTCATATATNCTAAAATTATTGAACCACTGTGAAGACAGCAATTTTTGATGCAATGTGAAGACACAAACAGGTTGCCCAGAGAAGCTGTGAATGCTCCATCTCTGGAAATGTTTTAGGTCAATCAGGACAGGGCACTGAGCAACCTGGTCTAGTATAATGTGTCCCTGTCCTTGCCAGGGACTTGGAACAAGATGATCTTCCAGACCAAACCATACCAAGGTTCTATGAAGACCTGGGCCTGGTGAACTCAGCAAGTGGAAACATGCCTGTTGTGTGCTGCCTCTGAGGGGGTAGTGAAGGCATGTGTTGTCTAGGCACGTGAGCTGCTGAGCTTGCTGTCCCAACGATCATATTGATGCCAGAATGATTTTTGCTTTTATATTTCCTTCATATATATTTGTAGTTCTGTTGTATAGTTATATAGTTCCTAGCTAGCCCCAGTACTTTTACCTACCCTGATAGGCAGAAATACAAAAGATATTCCAGAGGCTCCAATCCGGAGGGGTCTAATGCCCCTATCCTATCTTGGTTCTTCCTGGGAGCCAAGGTTGAAAACAGCTCTTCGAGACACATTTTCATAAACAAAGTTTAGTTCCTGTCTAAATGGGGGCTACAGTAAGAGGTGGAACCAAAAGCGGGAATTACCTCAGCACTTAGGTCTCTAATTGGGGATTTTTGTCAATTATGCTAATTTGCTAAACTTATAAAACTGCATTCACCCCATGCGGGAGGGGGGGAGCATTTTTCATATATGCCCCTTGGAGGTCTCCAATAAAGACTGGCCTTTATATTACCTCTTATACTAATATGGTTTCCAAAGTGTGTTGTTTCATTTCTAGGTCTTTAAGGCATTAATATTTAGTCTGCATCCAGAGGCTCAGCAGGGCCTGAAACTGAGTACTAGTACTCAGACTGAGTACTAAAGGACAGCAACATCTTTGGTTGTGCCTGGTTTGTCCCCTCTGTTGGCACAACAACTTGCATTTGAGTGCTCTATCTCTGTATGCTATGCTGATGGATGACAGAGCCCAACACTGACCATCCAGCGTGGCTACCAAACTAGAACAGACCTGTCCAGACTCTCTGCACACCAAAGATTTTCATTTAGAGCTCTCAGCTTGTGCTTCTTCTGGACCCCCAAGGTCTCCTAAGGTCTGCTGTTGAGCACAGGGCTATACCTGGGCAGCATGGATGCACCTTGAACCTACAGAATGGCTTTCGGCTGGAACACAGGCTCAGGATGGTACTCAAATATAAATCCCACCAGACTGCAGAGGCATAAATGAACTCTTCAGTAGTACATGAAGGAAAAGCAATCAATCTAAATGTCAGCCGCTGTTCACAGAATCAAATATCCAGAGAGGGCTTGAAGTACAACATCTGAGATTTTGTAAATGAGGAGAGCATATCTACTTGCAAATGCCAGTAAAGCATTCCCATCCCTTTGATTATATCTGATACTCTAAAAATGTTTCAAGTCGGATGCTCACAGAAGTGGTTTTATTTTTTGTAAGAACAAGAGAAATAATCTGCATTATTTTTTTCTGTGTTGTACCAAATAATTTTAAAATGGCATAGCACTTTTTTCATGCTTAATCCTATTTAAATTTTGTTATGCTTTGATTTATTTTAGCAAAATCAGCTTTGCGATAATACTGTTTATTTTTTTCTTTTATAAAACCAATTTTAATGTACTCATTTTCTTCAGAGCCCTGTAAAATGAATTACTAAACAAATTAAATCTCGCTCACCCAGTATCTGATCTAGTTTGGAGCTGTCCATGGTATGACAGTAACCGAAGTGACCTCCTTGAGATAATGTCTCATTAGCTGATTATGATGGAATAAGAACAGTAGAGTCTTGGGAGGGTGTGTCTTTTGCGTTTGATGATTCAACTTGCACTATTCTTATCCCTGAGGCACACCAAGATTGTAAGGGGCATACCCTATTGTTCAGAGTGCCACAGGAAAACATTCACAGCTGCAGTCTAAAATTGGACTTCAGTACTGTCTTCTGGATATTCTGGAACAATGTCTGATTTCTCCTGGTACATGTAAGGAACGGCAGACTATGTGCAGCTCCTTCATGCCCAGAATGCTCCCAAAAAGCCCAGGGGATAATTTGACAGAAACTACATGGTATTAGTCTATTTTTTTACATGGGAAATTAGCACACACGTTTATATATTGCTGTTTGATGTCACGTGTCATTGTTTTTGTTACTAACACTGTCTTGTCAACAAACGTCATAAGGCACAGAGATAAGGAGCCATGCAGGCCACCTGAATTAGAATTAGACAACAAATGTAATACAAAAATCCTAAATCTTATTTGTAAGATATGAAAGAACCACCAGACTGGGTTCAGGCAATAAGCCAGCCTCTCAGCAGCAGAATTCAAATGGTGAGAACAAGTGTGAGAGATTCTCACTGATATCTTCCCTTATTCATCCAACAGGTACCGAGGGGTACTCCCAGCTCAGGGTTGGTACTCAGGACAACCCAAAATCTAACAGCCAGGAAAACCTCCTGCCCAGCCTCACAGAAGGAATTCAGTACTGCATCCCAAAAACATAAGCAAACAATCTTCACAAAGTGTGAACCTTCCTCCTTGGGAGCAGCAGTAAACCTGCTGCATGAGTGGAACTACAAAGTCACATTGCAAGATGCCAGGAAGACTAAGGCAGCATGACACAGCCTATTAAAGACTTCATTGCTAGCAGACACCAAAACCATAGGTGAACAGAGACCCCAGCCTATGAAATAGATTCACAAATGAGTAGCCAAAGAGCCCTAAGCACAGCAGGCAGCATTGTGGCCAGAGGCAGGGTTAGAACAGCAGCTCAGAAACAACAGATGAGTGACTGTCATGCTCAGGGAGCTGCAGGTACCAACCATACCTGAATGCTGCTGCCAAGGGGCAGACAACTAACACATGGACAGAGACACAGCAAGCAAGTGTACAAAAATCCTAGCCATCAAGTGATCAAAACAAAACAAAGAAACCCTACTGACCAAAAATCCCCAAACCAAGCTCAAAAATAAGCAACGAAGCTGGTGTAACAGAAGCTGTGGGGTCCATGTTTCATACCAGCAGGCAGACTAAATAATGATTGCATGTCAGGGCCTGTTTTCTGTTATTACCTACTCTGTTGTAAAGAACACAAACTCAGAGAAAGGGAAGATTCCAGGCCATGGTGAGGGGACTTGGCATTCTAGGGCACATGGTAATGTAGATGTAACTAGAGAGGACAAACGAGAAACCTCCCAAAGAAGTAATGAAGTCACAGAGCTGAGAAAATCCTTCATCAAATTTGAGAATACAGATGAGAGGTTGGATATTTGCTTCAAAAGCCAATATGCTGGAAGGACAATGAAGGCAGTGAGGACTCAGTGGCCCAGCCACAGACTAAGCCTTTGCAATCCCTTGCAATAGAACCCTCTGGGTAAAGCAACTGAGCAAATATTAGCAAAAAGAAGGCATGTGCTTGTTTAAAACAAAGAGGTTGCAACAAGAGTGGAATTTGGAGGGACTAGCAGAGTAACAAAGAGTTTGGAATAGACACCATAAAGTCCATCTGCAGCCATTAGGTTTGACTGCTAGCTGCTGTTGACTAATTTATAAAAAGTTCCATCATTAAGTAGTTAGTTTAGATTTAGATACATGCAGTCCTCTCAGTTTATTATCTAATGTGAAATACTCAGAGTAGCAGACACAAACAGAAATGTGTTTGAACACAGAACAGCTCACAAAATGAAATGCCTTTCAGTTCCAGGCTTTAATTTATAGTCTCTCTTCCAGGTGGTGGCAAGGCACAGATCCAAAGTACAGTATGGCTTGCACTAGACGTTGGCACTCATGCAAGCCTGATTTTGGCAAGCAAGGGAAGAGTCAGGGCATTGAAATGCCATGGCAGCCATTCTGGTGTTGGCTTGGTGCCTTGAGAGCATGGCAGAATTTCATGTGTGTGTCAGCTCCAGACACTTCTCCCAGTTATGTTCTTTAAAGCAAAGCAAGTCTCCAGCTGTTATAGTGTGGAGAAGCAAACTTTAAGCAACCAAGTGAGTGTATCTGAAACAGAAATATGTAGAGATGTTTGAACTTGCAGAGTCTGAAACTCTGTCTCTGCATATCAACGCATGGCGCACTTCAGCCTGATTCAGATGGGCTGCAATTTAGACGACAATGATGATGTTTTAATTTCAAGTTATTTCTAATTTTTTTATTGAGTGCAGTGTTGAGTCAAGATAGAACTTGAACATTTGTACAACAAAACTGACTTAAATAGTACTATGAACTCCAAATAGTTGGCCTATCAAAAACCCACATGAAATGATGCTCAAGTGGTGCTGATGTTTGAATTAGCAGCATCATGGAAAAGCAGCTACAGATTACAAGCTGAAGTGAGCAAACTCAATTGCTAAACACAGATCATGTGCTGCTTTATTATTTGGCTATTCTCTCTTAAGCATCCTGTATTGAACAGAGCAACTTCAAACCAGCCATGGCTGACATGAAGCTAAATAGTATTGGGCTGCTAAAAAAACAGGTGAAAAAGCAAGCAAAGAATCATAAAATGAAGAGCTGAACCAATGTTCCTCTAATTCAGGGCTGAGAGAATGGAGGGTAAGAAATGAAAGACTACCTGCTATACATGTAAGGCATAGGGAATTAAATAAAGGCATTGTATGGACATAGGGCAAGGGCAGTTGCAAGGCATGCCTGAAGTCTGGGAAAGTTTCCAGGTGGTTACACAGCAGGAGGACATGATTTGTTGATTTTTCAAATTTTGGTGCTGTAATCCTCACTGAAACTTTGTTAAGTGTCACTGGTAGATATGCCTTAATTTAAATTTAGTTTAATACAACTCTAATTTCATTAGGATTATAAGGGGCTAGTCTCTCTAGAAAAATTATGGAGGGGAATTAAGATACT
The DNA here is from genome assembly GCA_013400955.1 of Drymodes brunneopygia. NCBI lineage: Eukaryota > Metazoa > Chordata > Aves > Passeriformes > Petroicidae > Drymodes > Drymodes brunneopygia. Next base: position 29,356 of record VZTZ01048643.1, on the reverse strand, counting down.
TCTGAGAGAGATCTTCATCTAATGTGTCCTAGTTAGCAGAAAAGACACACACCCTCTTTCAGACATGCTAAAAAGCCTTATCCTGGGGCAACATGGCAATGATTCAGGAACATGGACAAATCTTTTCATATCACTGGATATGCCTTGCATTTTAATCATTTGACAGAGAAGACAGTCAGGGGTCTGAAGACAGGAGGAGGCAAAGTGTGAGGTGGGGCTTTATTTGGCTCACTGGTCATTGATTAGTTACCCGAGGTGAAAAAAGATTCAATAAGAGATGCTACCAACACCAGTTCTATTTCCTGGTACATCAGAATTTAGCCTCAAATCAAATCAGTATTATGGCTCCATAGTTACCCTGGTCTAATTCAGTGTATCATTGGCTTTGTTACCAGGGAAACTGGCTGCTAGGAAAGGGTTGAGGTTTAGGATGAATATTCTCTTTTGTGGACAAGACAAGAAATATGTAATACTGGAATAGTATGCATCAGTTGACAGTGGCCAGTATTTTCTTATTTGAAAAAAAAACCCCTGAATTCAACTCCCTCTTTGGTGATGACCAAGATGATTACATGAACTTTTTAGCTAAAAGCCACCTATGACAACCGTTGTACGAGCAAATGTACATAACTTTACAAACGACCTTAAAAATCGCCAGCACCAGACATTGCAGTGTTTTATCTGCAGTGAGCACTACTGTTGGATGCTTGAGGTATCTTAGCTACCAATTCTAGGATTAGTTTTGAGTATATCACATCATTGTTTATCCAGTGTATTTGATACTGAGTAACAGATCTCCATGCATTTATATGTCTTTTCCTTAAGACTTTTTAATTAAGGTACCTAAGGAATCCCTTTAAGCAGAGATTTGTCTGCAAAAACCCTACTAAAGGTGTCCCTCATGGCAACAATTTCAAATGAGGTAATGGTGGCAGACTGAGAGCAGTATACATTCTTTATACATATCTTCATCTGCTTTTTCACTGTTGTTGACTTCTCTCTGAGAGGCACATGAATACCTTGTCTATACCTTTACCTTGTGTACAACACACAAAACCAGATCATCCAAAACACCTGACCCGAACAGTCTTGCTCCATGCAGGTAATGAAAGCCCATCTGAACTGGTGAGAGCTAGAAAAATCAGAAGTTAAAGGTAAATGGATTAATAACCTCTAAGTAAACACCATGGATATTTTAAATCCATATCAAGGATGTAGGCACCACTTTTAGTAATACAATTATAACAGCAAGGATTTTGAAAGGAGACTGATGGATTTAGGAATCTCTTATATTTATTCATTAAGTCACCAAGAGCACTTGAACACATTAATGTTCATACTTGATACATAAAGTCATATTTGTTAAACTTGTTTCTATTTTATGCTTGTGAACTGCATGCACATAGAACAAAACCAGTTTTGAAACTCTGTCATTTCAACAATATGCACTAGGTTTTTTTCTACAATGTTTCAAAAAGGAGTCTATAAAACCCAGGGGTCCATTAAAGTGTTTTGCATCTCTCTCTAAACAAGAACAATAAACACCCCTCTATATATCATTTCAGCCTCTAAATACTTAAGAGAAAACAACAGGAAAGGACAAAATCCATGCCTGCATGCTGGATACAGGTGAGGTGTGGAAAAGACCCCACAACTCAGTAGTTATAGGGTAGGTATGTTTTAATACAGCACTGGGTGCAAGGGGGATCCTTCCACCAAAACCTTGTGCACCATCAATGGCTCTCAGCTTGGTATATATGAGGTTACAGGTTACATCTGCATTAGATTACACAATACATTCATACATATTCACTACCTATCTCTGCTTTGTATTATTATGAGTTCAAAAGTCATTTCCATATGCTTGGGCCTGCGCAGTGGTCATGGGCTGGGGTCTCTGGGATGAAGTAACGAGTCTTGCTCAGGGTCGAACTTTTCACCCTGCTTCCTTGTGCACACTCTGAGATCCTGGCCTGACTCCCAACATTAGAGCTGGCCGAAACCAGTTTCAGGATCCAAAGTAGGATCTTTGGTCACAGTCTTCCTCCTCTCATCAATGGCCTGCATCTTCCTTTACATCTTTCTTCTCTGCTTGGCAAGTGAAAGCAAACAGTATTTGTTAATTGTATGGTATTTGTATTGTCCAGTAAGCAGCTGCAAAATTTGGCAATACCCATGATCATTGACTCATCCCTAAAATCCTAAAACCCTTGTTTATGTCTGTAGAAGTGTGTGCACTGTGTGTGCGCTCTGTGTAGCACCTACTTAATTTAAATAGGTGGATCTCTGTATTAGCAAACTCTTTCTACCTGTGAAAATTACAGAAGCCTTTGAGCTATGACTCCAAGCAAAGGGGAAACAAACTTATTACCTACCCAGGCATTTCCCACACTGTCCTATGCTTTTCACAAAGGCTCCAGTGAGGTCAGCCCTTTGGAAAGAGAATATACCAAGGCTGCAGGAAAATAATTATGAAGAGGATTCCTCAGAAGTTTATCAACAAATGGCTTGAGTGGGGCTTGCAGCCTCTGCAAAAGGAAGAAACACTTCCTTTGTGATTTATTTCCCCATGAATCTGCCAAGAATTGGTCTCCCCATATTCCCTGGGAATCAGTTCTCTCAGATAAAAATTCCAGGCCTTCACTTTTTTGTCCTTACTGGACCAATAGTCATGTCTAGAGCTGTTAATTGTTATGTTCAAAAGGCTAGATTTCTTAAAAAACATGAATATGCCACGTAACAAAAGTTCCTCCATCCCAGGATCCAAGTGCCGAAAGAGGATGCTAGGGAATTTCTTCAGAACAAGGAAATTACACTGTATTTCAAGTACTTTCACTATTTCCAGATCAACAGATCATCGCTGCACACATATAGAAACCCTTGGTGGATTTCTCTTCCCTGAAAATCCCCCACTTCCTATCCCCCACATGAAGTTTTAGCATCCCCAAACCAATGAGCCTGCCAGCTACCTCTGTCTGACAGCATCAATACATGCATAAAAGAATTTATACTGACACTGCTAGTGAAAGGGATTGACAAATAGCAGCTCTTCAGCTGCTGCAACAAGAACATGAAAAGAGGTTGATTTAAATAGATTTCTATCACACGCAATTGAAAGAAATAAAGGGTTCTGAACAACAAGAATGACTCTTAAAACAACAATTAGAAGTCAGGCTCAGCTTTAGCTGTGTAAAAGTTACATGCCTAATCTAAATTATTATAATTTCTTTATGCTATATCTGTAGATAGGAATACATAGCAAGGCAGCTTGCTCCAGATGACAAGTCAAATCCTCCCTATGACAGCTGTTTTCTGGGAGTGCCTAAAAGTTTAACTATTTGCTTCATTCTTTTACTATTTGCTTCATTCATTGAAAAAAAGAAAGCCTTGATTACCTAAAATAATTTCTAAAATATATAAGAAAATAACAAAACTGTATCCTACTAAAACATTCCTTAAAATACTGCTCAAAAAAGGAATCTCAAAAAACTATAGGATAAACCACTGGTTTATCAGAAGGATAAAGTTCAGACAAAACCCACATAATTATAATTTATCTTGTTGCTAAAAGAAATGTCTGACATCAGAGTTTTTCTTTGAAAGGAAGATTACCTTTGGTTAGTAAAGGAGAAATTTTATCACTAGAAGCCCACTGCTGGAGTAATGTTTATGATACCTTCACAACTAAATGGGTTCCCTTGAGTAATGCTACAGAAAAGCTGGCTTCCCAGAAATACAATATCATGTTCCATCATTTAACTGGGTCCCTGAACTTGGTGGAACATTCAGGAGAGGTTGTTCAGGTTCAGCTTATTGGCACTCTAGGATCTACATATTTATATACAACATTGGGTTTTCCTACATAGGCTTTTATTTCTAATTACTCTCTTCTCCTTGATAGATATTTGCAACTCTTATTACAGCAATTTTGCAACAAGCCACATTACAGCTGAGTGTAAACCACCACACAAAATCAGAATCAGACTACTTCACACTAGAATAAATACAATAATTTTGTTCAACAGTTAAGCTAACATGTTATAATTCTCAGGACTTCAAACATTTTCCATCTTTCAAAACTATGGCAGTGAAAAAATATCTGAAAACAAATATTTTCTTTGATATACAGGGTCATTTCACCAGACAGTGACAAACATCTCAAAGGATGCAACACAGAGATCACCTCAATATGTGGGAGGCTCAAGGTCCTTTTGCTTTGTTTGTATTCACCAAAGAGATTTTAAGATAAATGTATACCTTTAAAAATTGCCTTATGCTCTCTATATACTCACATTTGTAGCAACACAACTGTTGTCATGAATATCTTAAAAACATTTTGCTGATTAACATAAAAGTACAGAATTTGGGGTGATAGTCTTTTATTCTGTTATTAAACAATGTTTATGCAGATAAAAGACTACCTTAGAAGACAGCAGGAAAGCCACCACACTTGGAAATTAAATAAATATTGTGATAGTCTGTACACTCACCATCAGATAAATACTGATTTTTATGCCTGCATGGAAAAAATCCACCTACCTTCATCACAGCAGTGGGTGCAGTTCAATTTGCAGTTACACAATTTAAAATTAGGACGTACTTCTCTAAAGCCAGTGTAATTCTGCTGAAAAAAGTGACCTGAAAGAGGAGTTCAGCTGATTTCTCAGCTGGTCTGGATTCCATGGGTCAGATTCATCATGTGCATGTCAGTTATCTCCCAGGTGCCAAGTAGGAGCAAAGAAATCAGTCGACCTACTGGGGTTAGGGAGGTGTGGCACATCCTGGGTGAAGATGGCATGGTTGTACAAGCCAGATATCCCTCCTCCAGGTGACTGGGCCATCCAGATGGGTGACCTCAGGCCCTCATGTCCCCTTCCAAGTTAGGAAGCTTTGGTTACTGCACCACTGTGGCTGGATGTCCTCTCCCCCAGCCTGGCCAGTAATGTGCACCAAGCTCTACTAAGCTCTTCTCTAGGAACATACAAGAGATTCTTGCAGTATTAATCAGGTTTACAGGCTGGCTGTACTTCTGCAGGAATGAGTTGGTAAGATATTTTTATTGCGTTTATGTAACAATAACTAAGTGCTGAACTTGAACTGACAGACTGTTCAAGACTTTTGTGTTTGTACTTTCAGTGCCCACACCAGATCAGATTCCTCTTTTTCACTCATCTTTTATGCCTTGGATTCATCACTTCTAGTCTCTTTCCCCAAAAAACTCACTAGCAGCTTTTTCTTGACCCAAATCAGAGCTGCAAAAAAACCTACCTACTCCATCTATCAGCAAATCCCCTAACCACTTCTTCTCCATGTTGGTGCTTTTTCTTCTGAAACTAATGAGAATTACTAGCTGAAGACAGATTTCATCACCTCTTTGCCCCAGAAATCATTACATTTTAAAAATTAAGTCAGACTTCCACCTCATTACAACCCATACTTTCTAAGAAACTGAGAGCATCCAGCTCTGGGGTTCCAGCAGAGGAATAACACGGACCTGTTGGAGGAGGCCACCACAATGATCAGAAGGATGAAGCACTTTTCCTGTGAGGAAAGGCTGAAAGAATTGGGTTTGTTCAGCCTGAAGAAGAGGCTTTGGGGTGATCTCATTGTGGCCTTTCAGTACTTGAAGGAAGCCTTCAAGAAAGATGGAGAGAGACTTTTTACAAGGGTAGTGACAGGACAAGGGGGAATGGATTCAGACTAAAAGACAGTAAGTTTAGATTACATACAAGGACTTGGGAAGAAATTCCTTACTCTGAGGGTGATGAGGCACTAGAACAGGTTATCCACAGAAGTTGTGGATGCCCCATGCCTGGAAGTGTTCGAGGCCAAGCTGGATACACACTAGGGATATATGATTTGGCATTATATATATTGATACATTATGAAAATTACTTAAGAATCATGATGATGACAAAGAAAACATACTAAGCTTTGAAAAAAGAAATATGTATCTGTAATGATCCTAGTTATAAACCATTTAAGATCTATCACTACCTACACAGGCACTGAGCAAGTACCACATTCTGCAATTCCAGTAAATAGATGTCAGTGTCAGCCTTCTTTCTACTAATGAGTTTAATGTTAAGTGTCCTTATGATCGTAGCATATAAACTGCATGCAACCCTAGTAGAAATCAAACACATATGCACAAGAAGTGTTCAACAATAATGTCTGTTTACAGTACAAAATAATTCAGTTAAATCTTAAAGCTTAAAAGTATGTGAAGTCAGGAAGAATTAACTTATCCTTCATTTTCCAAAAACTGCTGAATTTTTGGTTAAAAGAAATGACAATCAAGGGCTTTATAAGAAAATAGTGAATTTTGATCCAAAAAATAGTTTATATGAGAGACAACTGGGCAATTAAATCTCCATTTTCAAGAAAACAGGCTCCCTAATTTTCTGTTTTGCTGACCCATGAAAAATGACAGAACCTAACCCCAATGAATCAAAGAGATGTAGTCTAGATACCACAGGAAAATAAACAATCTTATCTCTAATGACGAGCAGCACATTTTTTAAGGTGTAATAACAATGGCAAATATAAATTATTACATTCTCTTATTCATCACACCCAACATCATCAAGAACATCAGAGTTCTTATATTGCATTTCTACTTTCAGGCACCAGAGAAATGAAGCCTTTGAGCAATGCCTATCACATCTGGAAAAGTGGGGCAAAAAGGATTCCTCCAAACTCAAAATCAGAAAGCCAGCTGAAGTTTTAAGACTTAGTAACATAGACTTTAAAATGTTAAGTAAGATGCTTAGGAATTTACTACATAGGATGTGACTAGTACCTGGTTTAGAAGTTGTTCACATACACCTCTGTAACAATATTAATGATCCCAATTGTGTCAAAAGTGTGCAGTTATATGGCTTCAGCCTCAAATTGAATAATTCCTTTAGTTAAGGAGAACCCCATACTGTTACCTTGGGGAATTGTAAAAGTCAGCACTAAACGATCAATTTTATCCGTAATTCTGAAAGCACCAGTCAGGATTAAACTGTAATCATGACTTGTTATTAGATCAGTATATGTCTGACTAATGCTTGGCTGCAGGAGGATTTATCACAAGTTCAGTTACATCTAATGCTTTCCCATTTATATTGCTCCCTGCAGAGCTAATCGGATCTCAATGGAAGTTTACGGGAAATTCAGCTACTAAAGTGACAGATATACAAGTCTTGGCTGTCCCTTCTTTCTGACATGTATTTTCTCCTTTTTTCTTTTGCTTTTCCTCAAAACAGTCTTCTTTTTTTAAGGTTTGCTTCTGCACTGGTTTTGGCTTGTATTAATTTTCCTTTTGTCCCTCCTCTCTCATTTTTTCTCTAACATTGTTTCAGTTTCTAATCTAGCTAGCTCATTGCAGCACAAAGTTGAGGCAGATTGTAGCTGCAACATGTATCAGAGAATATTCTCTGGTGGTTTTTTTTCAGGTGTCCACATAATTCCCTGAAGAGATATCCTTGTAATGACTTTAAGGAGAGAAACTGAGATGCACTGGGAGATGGCCGTTCTTCCAGGGGCAGTGATGCACACACACTCCCACAAAGGCCCAGAGATGAAACGAGGAGCTACTGGTTTCTGTATTTATGGACAGTGCAAGCAACTGTCACAAAACATTTGCCAAGACCAGGCAGGATATAGCCTTGAAAAATAAGGATACTTATGGCACCTATATAGCCTTCCTTGTGTGTTTTGGATGACTAAGTTGAATGAATGAATGAGCAGGCAGCTGGAACAATTTTCTCTGTTACTGCAATCTGTATGATCTGAATTTTTGTAGACTCTGCACATTCAAGAAGGCCTGGAAAAAGATAGGCATTTAGTTATGAAAACCTCAGTATTGAAAATATATTTGAAATATATAGCTACACTTCTGCCTGCTGTAAATCGGCCTCTCTCTTGTTTGAAGTTAAGCTATATTTCATCCAGCTGCAGATGAAAAGGACTCAGGGTAGAAACTGCCCCAACACACTGGCTAGCAAGGGCACTACTATTAGCGATCTAGATCTGAAACTCTGAATTATTAGGACCCAGAGTCACTGTCAGACCCAATATAAAAGAATCCTGATTCCTGATTCCCAGCAGTAAAATGAAGTCACAAGCAGTTACCTCAGCATACAAGGATTTATCCTGTTCCTTATGAGGTTAACTTGCTACTGATGCTGCACATGGAAATAATCAGCCCCACCATGATTCCTTAAATATCAGGAATTAAGTTTAGGGTCATTAAATGTGGTATTGTCTCACTTCAATACTAAAAGATAAAATACATAAAACTATGCAACAGAAGAAGACCAAATAAAAGAAGCAGTCTGCCAAAACACTGAACCAGCATTTAATAGATTAAAGAAGATGTGGTTTTTTGGTTTTGCTTTTTTATAATTTTTATAAATTAAAAAATCCTGGAAGATAGGAGAGAGTTGGTAAGTGGAAGAGTTGGTAAGTGGAGCATATAAGTTGGAGATGAGGTGTTTTTCCAGAAATAAAGTGATAAAAAGTCCGTCTCAGAAAACAAGCAAATGGAATATGCTAACTACTGTAGGAAATAATGAAGAACAGTTCTTAACTCATTTTAATTAAAGAAGACATACAAAAATATGAATCTAAGCCAAAACTAAGCATATCTAACACAAATGTTAGGAGTCTAAAATGGAAAAGTACACCAGTAGTTTAGTGGAAGGATTATAACAAAAAAAGGGCAATAATGTCAGAAAATAAAAGTAAGTACCACAGAAGCACAGATCATACTGACAGAGGAGGACGACAAACAAAAGTTAAAGAACCATTATTGTTTATTGTCAAATAATGTAGATAAATGAATGTATCAAAGTACAGCACACATGTGAGGACTACCAATTACTGCCCAAATCAGAAATTTTGTGTTGCTGAAATATCTTATCAAAATGGTACAGAAACAAGTGAATGTGAAGGAATGTTAGAGAGATTATGAAGTCATTAAGTATGTCTCCAGGCAAACTACATAAATATCACATCAGATATTACTGTGTAATGTATTATTTTTATACAACAAGTAGGAATTTTTCTTCAACATTTATTCTTTTTTTAATGACTCTACTAGCCAGAGAACCCATAGGAAGAGGAGCAATTTCTGATGAAAATTGTATAGCCAGTACTACATACACAGAAGCTTCTGATAAGCTTTGACTTATAAAAGTAGTTCTACAATAATGACTATGAAATACTTAGGGTTTTTTTAAAGAAGAAGCTACCCTCAGAACTAAGGGCTAGATTTAAAAAGGTGAAGCTTTAAAAAGGTGAGCTAAGTAAAAATGAGATAGTTACAGTAACAATAAATAAATAAATAATAAAATAAATAGCTAAAAGGATAAAGTACAGAGGCATGGTGTTGGTTACAGGGTTTCATCAGCTTAAGGTGATGTATAGCTCACTTCAGAAATGAGTGAAATGAAACCAAAAGTACATAAAACACTTATGCTTGAAAACTAGAGAACATTTCAATAATTAAAAATAATTAATGCTAAAAATGAAGGAGCTATTTCAGGAGAAGTGAATTCTTAAAATTTCAGGACCATGTTGCAATCTCTAAATTTCCTTCCATACTTCCCCATTTAGTAAACAAGAAGTGAACAGACAATGTAACTCCACAGAACAGCCACCTCTTCTTCACACACACACACACCCCTTCATCATGTGGGAAACCATGAAGCAGTTAATTCTGTGTGAGTTTTATCATCTCTTTGCAGAGGGACAGTGCAAGAGAATTGGCACACATCCTACACTCTTGGGAGGTGGAGGTCTGTGTTGGTCCTGCATGGCCTGGTTTTCAGTGGTGGAGGGGTCGCAGAGGTGGCTGCTGTGAGAAGCTGCTGGAAGCTTCCACCATGTCCAGCAGAGCCAATCCTTGATGGCTCAGAAGATTGACATGCTGCTGGCCAAGGCTGGGCCAGGTAGAGAGCATGGTAACGCCTCTCTTATAACATATCTAAGAAGAAAATCAAAACGAAGTGGGGCACAGGTTTTTTTTTTTCTTATCCAGAGGAGAGGAGGAGGTGAGAGCATGTGAGGGAAACAACATGGAGACACCAAGGTCAGTGGAGAAGGAGGGGCAGGACGTGCTCCAGGCACCAGAGCAGAGATTCCTCTGCAGGCCATGGTGATGACCATGATGAAGCAGCTGTGCTCCTGCAGCCCATGGGGATCCACAGGGGATGCAGAGATGCACCCACAGCCCATGGGGATCCACAAGGGATGCAGAGATGCACCCACAGCCCATGGGGATCCACAGGGGATGCAGAGATCCACCCACAGCCCGTGGGGAGGTGCCCATGCTGGAATGGGTGGGTGCCTGGAGGAGGCTGTGATCCAGTGGGAGACCTGGTGGAGAGAGGGGTCCCTGCTTCCAGACTGGAGCAGCCTGTGCTTGGAGGGCTGCACCCCGTGGAAAGAGAGACCCACGTTGCAGCACTTTTGGGAGGACTGTGGGCCCATGGGAGGGACTCACATTGCAGCAGGTGCAGTAGGACTGCTGCTCGAGAGATAACCCATGCCAGAGAAGTTCACGGAGAACTGTCTCCTGTGGGAGGGACCCCACAGTTTCACAGGGAAAGGAGTCCTCTCCTGGAGCAGTGAGAGAAAATCTTGAGCGATGAACTGACCAAAACCCCCATGCCCTGTCCCCTGTGCTTTTGGTGGAAAAGAGGGAGGAGTTTGGAGGGAAAAAGGTGTTTTAAGGGCTTACTTCACTTCTCATGATCATCCTCTGATTCTGTTAATAGTAAATTCACTTTGTATCCCTAGGATGAGCCTGTTTTGCCCTTGGAGTGTTTTGTCCAGGACCTTATCTCAAATCATGAACCCTTAATTTAATTTTCCTCTCCTCTGTCCAGCTGTGGGAGGGGAGGTTGAATGAGTGGCCTTTGTGGGTGCCTGGCGTTTGGCCAGTGTTAAACCTCGACAGGGTCACATACATTTCAGTGAAAAATCATATTACATGAGCAGTCCTCTAGATCAACTCCTCCTAGATCTAAATCCTTCACCTTCAGGGTGAGGGCAAATCAGCAGCAGAGCAAATAAAGATTCTGCATGTTCTCAACAGGTTGAGGCTTGAAATGACAGCAAAAAATAGAGAAGCCCTAAAGCTGCTGAATCTAGTAGCTCAACATGACTCCTGCCACCAGCACCTTGCAACACAAACCAAGACACGGATTAGCTTCACAATGGTTTCTCTAAGTCTACAATGGTAAGTATTTATGAAGAAACTTAATGAGTATTGTCTTTTTAATGACTTTATTATAGCAAGAGAGTGTCCAGATCAGGAAGCCAGGAGAGCAATAGCAGCAACCCAAAGCTGTGCCAGCAGCCTCAACAGAAAAGCTGTGATTAGCTCAGGTCTCCCCAGACAGATTAAGGTGTATTAGCAGAACAATACAAGTGAAACGAGCACTGCTGACAATGACCTTTCTGATTTCACGGAGAGAGAGAATTTCAGTCTACAGAACTTTCAACTTCAACGTTTTTAAGCAATGGTAAACAGTCACACTTCCAAAATAACTGCATTTTTACAACAGAAGAAATAAACAGGGAATTCCTTTACTACTTTTTAATGGGCATTTCTATCTTTCCCCCTTTATCTTAATAGAATCACCAGCATGTTGGCATTTATGCAATTAACAAACAGATGGATATCACAGCAAAAAAATTAAGATTAAAAACTATGCAAATACAGACATATTAGACAAAATGACATGAAGTAGTTTCACCAGTTCTGCTATTATAAAAGAATATAAATGGAAAAGTCCCTGATATAACTGTTCTGACTATTTTTTCTTCGGCATATTAGATTTGCATATGTAGTGATCCATTTCAGAGTTGAATCATCAAATCCTAGGAGGCTACTTTAACCAATAGAATGTTATAATCAACCACATCAAATGCTAACATCTTTGGAGACCGTAGGAGTTTAACAAAACAGGTGTTTATATAAATCAAAAGGAAAAAGGATAGAATACAATGAAAGATCAAGGCAGAAAATATTGGTTAACACAAGATTTATGTGCTTCTGCTTTACAGCTGGATTATTGCAGAAGCAAATTGGAATAATAATTAAAAATAAATAAGCCATTATTTTTCATTAGGTGAGGCACTGCTGTTACACGAAGGAATATGGAATATATCTTTGCAACAGAGCAAGCACAGCCTGAATCCTGATTAATACTTGAAACAGTTTGCAACATGCTGCAAATAGAGTGCACTGTTTGCAATGAAGTCCATGCCTGACATACAGAAATCACAAAATGGTATAGAAACGTCTTAGTGTGCTCTTCTTTTAATAGCAGCAAACACTATTATTTAGCATGGTCTCTGTATCTCCAGCATAGATTTTAGAAAATAAATGGAAACTTCGGAAGAGATGTAAACCACCCTGCCAAGAACAAAAACCCCCCAAACTGACATCCCCTCAACCCCACAACCTATATGAATAGTGTAGACAATTGTATTGCTGTTGTTTAAGTCACCCCTCGACATCAGACAAGCTAACAGTCAACTGAAATAGTCTCATATCTTGGCAGGCTTCCTTCTTTAGGAAATGCACATGGTTTAAATAGAACCCTAGGCATCTGTCAGGTACCTGAAAACTGGTTTAAACCGGCATGTTTCTGTAAACAGCAGCTCTAAGCCCCATCAACATCTGTGGACATGTGCTGATAGAGCAGATGAGCTCTTTTGTGCCTACCTATATCCCCTCCAAAATGGCACTCACTCTTTTTTTTCTGCTGTGCCACAAGGACATAATTTCTAACTCCCTTAAACTGGAGGTTCTCTGATGAGCTCAATGGGTATTTTTATCTTTTTGCTCTGAGGAGGTAGGTACTTTCTAACAGCTTCTGTTTCTTCACATGGTGATGATAATCAGCAATTTCCCTAAGCAGCACTTACTCCAGCTCAGATGAGACCATTATTTTGAGGATATATTAAAAATTATTACATCACTTGGTTAACTGATTACATAGCCTGCCATAAAAAAAACAAACAAGCAAACAAAAACCCCAATCACTCCCTGTCCCCCCTCCAAAAAGAACCTCAAAAAAGTAGAAAAAAACCCACAACTCCTGACTTTCATGCATTATATTTCAAAGTATCATGAAATCTTTATTTGGCAGCCCAAGAACAATTACAGAGCTCATTACACATACTAGCGTACATCTATTTGTCTATCTTACATGCATATACTGTTCTTAAGCATTGCCTCCTTTCTGAAAGCCTCTTCTTCCAACAGATTTAAATTGCACCATTTCCTCAACACAGCTACACAGAAGAGTAAGTTTACCCTATACTGAAAAAAATCTCATACTAGCCTGCATGCCAATGTGACTTTAGAAAAATTTAAGAGAAAGATTATGGAGAAGTTCTCATTTGTGGGGAAAAGAGGAAGCATTAAAAACTGTAAGGCTGATTTGTGAGGTGTTTGGACAGCCTTACAGGGCTTCAGAGTTTCAGAAGTTAACAGAGTTCCATTAATCAACAGAAAACAGCTGAGCTATTGAAACACGCATGGCAGTTACTTTTCGCACATACCTTTTTTATAGAATTCAACCCTGATAAGGAGTCAGTAGTCTCCCTTGTAAATACTTCAGTCCACAGACAATAGATATATACAATTGTCCCAGAAGACTATTATGGTAAAGTGATGGAACTTTAAAAAAAAAAAAAATCAACTAAAGACAAGAAATTTTAAGAGCTTTAGAAAGGCTAAGGAAGGAGAACCGAAAGGATGTAGCAAAAAAATCCAAACCACACACCACCACTCTGTCCCTCAAAAGAACTCAAGTAAAACCAACATACACACACAAACCCAAAAACTCCCCCAACCCTGCAAAAAAACAACAAAAAACAAATGCACACACACACAAAAGGGCTGTTAAGCTCCTAATTTTGCAAAAAGATCCATTATATTTTGCAGCAACATGAAGAAATGTTTGCCAAAAAATTTACTCTGGAAAGAAACCATTAGGATACACTACAGTGCCGAGTAAAAAGTGTTTTCAGTTCATTCTCTAATAACATCCTGTGATGCAACATTCATTTTTAGCCATATGGAGTGAGGTCATAGACATTTTGCATTGTATACTGCTGTATGCATAGGCAGTGTAGTGGGCTACTCATAGCTGTCTTATGAAAAGTACTGGGATTTAAAGGTAAATAATGGAGCTTTGATAAAACCAGCATCCCTTTTCAGTTGGAAATAAATCAATTTTGGACTTTGTAATCTAGTGTTTCTCATTAGTTTATGATCCCACTGTAACAGAAGTGCAAGAGTTACTGAGGAAAAAATGAAGAAATATCCATCCTCTCACTTACTGTGTGTTATGTGTTCTGTGGTGTCCAAAGGCACCAGTCAAGACTGAAACCTAATTGTGCTTGGATCTGTAAAAACATGAAATGAGATCACATTACTGTCAGTACCCTGAATAGAAGATTACACCTGGGCACATTTTGGGGCAGTTGGCAGAACTGAATCTTGAGGAGATTAAATGAGATGAATGTCAAGAGACCAGTGCAATAAGATAGCAAATCACTTTCAGGTATAAGGCATACATGGTAAAGGAATAAAGGATGAAAAAGGTTCAAGGTGAAAACTGATCAACCTGTTCTGGGCCTTCACAGAGAGGGAAAAGGAATTGAACCTGGCAGTAAATCTACCATCAAGTAGGATTTACCCAAAAGAAGCCAGTGAAACAATTTGGAGCAGAAGTATCAAATCAGATAAAAAAAATTATTTTAGGAGTTGAGTGACATGTCATTCAAGAGGATTGAAAAGAAATAATAGACAGGGCAAAATATAACCTACCCTGCTTAGACAACAGTTTTGCCTCTAGCAAGCAAGCTCCCTTCTCAATATGGCTTTTTATGCATTGCTACTGTCCAGATATGCAGGCAAGGTCTACGAACCTTGATCTGGTTCTTTAGAATAAGGAATGCCATAGGCAGCATCACCCTTAACAAAGTTATTTTTATTAACAAAGTTAAGTACCTTATAACATTAGTCCAGGTCAAAATTAGTGAAGAGAATTTAACAGAAGGGAAGAAACTAAGGTTCTTGAATAATGAAAGGACAATTACAGCAATCAAAATCCACTGATCTTTATGTCATAAGCCTAGAGTTATTATACTTATGATCATGGATCTGATCATTCAAAGCATATGGACAAAAGCTCCACCAAAACTCCATTTAATTGAGATTCATTGATATTCTTCCAAGATCTTAAATACTTTCTGTGAAATTTGCACACCAATAGTTTTCACTGAAGTGGTTTAGATGAACATAGTAATCAGAGAAGGTGTTTTTTGAGAAAAATCTTTTTATTTCAATGTTACTCTGTTCCAGAAGAACCATAGCCTACTATATCTTCCATATGTCTGGATATGGAGCCAAAAATAGACAACATGTAAAGAAGGAGCTAATATGAGATTTGACACTTGTAATGAAGGATCATCATTGACTATGTTGATGTTAAGCTTCATTAAGAAACCTTATTCAGATCCTATCTGCCTTCCTGGAATACTATAAATCCCCAAGTTTTACCTAAGGCACTGGCCTCTCATGGTTGTAAAATTAATTATTCGACAGGAGGTCAACTTTTGAAATGGCTTCTTTCCTCTGAATCATGGTTACATCGTACATCTCGCACACAGGATTGGTATAGAACTGTCCCAATTTCCCACTTCCCATCCTCCAGCCCTACAGGGTGTCTGAAGAGGAATGCAACAGTTGCTTTGTGTCTGCGCAGGCTGGCCTTGCCAGGCTGTCACAGTATGGATGGCTTTGCTCCAAAGCCAAAATCTGCAATGGAAACTGCGGCAGCACCTGGTATGGAAACCTCAAGGGTGACCTCCTGTTTAAAGCTAAATATTAGTATAGACTTGCCCTATGTTCCAGATTGCAAATTAATTTGTTTTACTCGGTTTTCTGTGTTTATTGATTGTGTAATAGGAGAGCAGAGTTTGCAGACCTTGTTTCCAAGCTATGTTACAAACAGGCAAGAAGGTTTGCGAGGCAAATGAGCCTTCCAGCATCGAGGCCCACCTGACTGCCAGCCACTGAACCTCTGAGAGGACACAGCTGGCCTTTGCCAGACCAGTGAAAACCAGCAATAAAGGTATTTAACACAGAGCAGCACTGTTCCTTTTGCATTTTACCCTAACTATAGAAAAGGGGAGTTTAACAGGAAAAGAAAGCACAGCAGGTAGTAAGAGCACAGCTTTTTTCTATCTCAAGAGGGACAGTGAACAACAACTATCTAACAGTTAATGATAGGTACTGCTCAGGTTGTGGAAGATTAAAACTTGCACCTTGTGCAATTGATAAGTGAACTAGATAACATCACAAACAAATTTTTTTTGTTTGTGGCTAGTAACTTCATGTTTCATACACATATGTCCTTGTTTTACGACAAATGTTTGAAGCATGATACACTTTTGAAAGGGGACAAAATCAAGGACTTAAATTTTAAATTCCCTGGTGTTTTTTCAAATAGTCTAGTTTTAAAATACCACTATGTAAAGCTACAAAAGCCTAAAATTAATTGAAGACACTAGCGTTCAACTAATAGAATCTGGATTAGTCATGCTTAGTAGGGACATAAATCTGGAAGTCAAAGACAACAATTAACTTAATCAAAAAGATAATGTTAAATTAAGCATTGGGATGCTTATTTTTAATTTAACCAGAATAAATTTTGTAAATATGCCCTAGCTTACTTTGGATTTGCTTTATAAGCACAAAGCCCTACAAGTAACACTCTAGGACTCTCAACACCTCAGCTCCAGATGGAAAAAAAATCTTTTTCTGCACCAAGTACTTTATGTATAATTATGTTACAAAGAAAAGGATTAGTTCTGCAAGCATGGATCACTCTTAAATTGGATGTTATTATATATGTATGGAACTGGTAGTGCAAAACACCATTGATGTATTGCATATAGTAGAATTGCTCAGGAAGGTGAGTCTGTGGGATGAGGTATACAATCCATTAAAAAGAGTTGTGGCAGTAACTCCAGTGGTTTCAGCTGAGCTGAGTCTGCTTAATTTCTCCGATATCTTTGAGAAAAAATGGAAAGAATAGGAGCCTGGATTTTTCTATTAGTCTTCAACGAGGGGAAAGAAGTAGAAAACCCAAGAGACTGGTCACAATTAAGGAAGTTTAAAGATTTTATGAGAAAGACTAAAGCAGCAGAGTTACTCAAACATTTCTCTCTCAACTTCTTAACCCAGCAACAGTGAAGCAATAGATGGACACCAAAGATTTGTCAAATAAACCCATGGTTCTCTTTATACCATGTATTCCTTAAAAATATCCCTGTGCCTGAGATAAAATACCAAAACATGATCACAGACCAACCAACAGTCAGTTACAGATCAAACAAATACCTTTTTGAGTCAGCTGGTTACCATCATCAAAAATCTGCACTTCAGTGCTGCTGATTCAGTGAAGAAAACAATCTATTTAATACTAAACCACAAGGTCTATTACTGAAGAGAAGAGCAATCCTGTCTCCTAAATCCCTATGACATGGGTGGTGGAGATCAAAAGTGGGGCATCAATTGTTACCAAGTGCTAATATGTCGAAATACAAACTCTATAGCTTTGAAGATGTAGTTTACCTGGAATACCACAGCAGCTCTGTGTGGATTAGTCAAATGTCAGCAAAGTGCTCTCTGCTGTCCCTGTATCAATTAAAGATGGCTAATAGTTTCAAAAGAGAAAGTAGCACTGAAACATGCATATAATCATTAATGATATAAAGCTATTCCTAATTATCTAAAGCTTCCAATTAGGTGGTCTAAATGCTTCAGCACTGCAAACACAGGAAAAAAATCCTTACCATTTCCCTCACTGAGATGCTATGTAAGCTTTATTGAAATTGTCTGTCAGCTTGCAAAGTGTTTCTTCCTGTGAATGTCACTATTTTTACAGCTATTACCATCAAAGTCTGCTTCTACAGGCAATTTTCTTAATGAATTACTATTTTCTTTGAACATAGTTTAAAAAAGAGAACACTGGAGCTAGCAGCAGCAATGAAGCAAAATAGAAAACCATCTGAAACCTCCAAGAAAAGGAACAGAATCCAGAATACATCATAAAATATTTACCTAAAGGAGCCACAAAAGTATCATCAACTGACATTTACTCAGACTTAATATAATATTACTATTCAAAGAAAGAAGATGATTGGTGGATAAATCTTGCTTATGTGAACAGTCCTACTTGGATCACTCAGTATTCTTTCCAGTAAGATGAATGCTTTTGTCATAAAGGACCAATATCTGAAATTTTGCCATATTGAATTATTCCAGTGAAACACAGCAAGTCTTTCCATGGCACTCTTAGAGATCATTCACCCTTCACATACTACCACTAACTTACCTTTCCTCTCTACACTTTTCAGTCATTTTGTGCTACACTAATCAGTGTTTTGCCCAGTCTTCACTAATCAGTCATCATTTGCCTACTCCATAGTATCTGTGCACTGCTAACCTCAGGTTTGAGTCTTGCATGTTACTAAAAGGTCAAAAAGAAGTCAGAGAGCCTTATAAATGCGTGGAATTCCCAGAATCCCATCTTAAATGGAAAAGAAATAATATATACTATTACAATGTTATTTTGGCACAGTCATCAAGTACATCCAATTTCAATTCCAGGACCAGACCAAATGCTTCAAAAGCAGCATGGCAAAATAAAGAACACAAAGATGTTGTTCAGAAATGGGAATTCAGACAGTTGGGAGGCAGAGTCAACTCCAAAACACTACACAGACACACATGACTCTAGAAGACCCCTCCTGACCAAGATACACTGTGAAAAGAGCCTTTAAAAGAAAACTTAGAGTGGATAATACTTATCCTTCTCCAGCTGATGTCAACAGAAACACCCTGCAAAGAAGATCTGTTGCATTCCCTGAGATGCCTCTGTGTTGGCCTGGCCCCAAAATCCATAGCCATGAGCGAAGCACAGGAAACTGCACACTGCTTAGGAAGTTATGAGCTGGAGAGGGGGGAATTTCCTGGTTTATATGAAATGCATTTATTATTAAGGTGTTCATTACATTCCTGCAAGCAGGTTCAGTTTCAGTTAAAAGTATTTAATATACTTCTTCTCTGCCACGTTCCCCTGCTAAACGTGGCTCTCCAACCCATTAGGTGTTCAAAACCATCTTACAAGTGAGAGGAGGAATAAAGAAAATAAACACATCTGGTTTCAGAGTATTGGCCTTACTGTTATCAGTAATTCTGGAGCCATTCATCTTACAAGCATGACTATCTGCAAATAACCTGCAATTTGTGAATGAGCTGCGTGAATGCACTTGCTTTTATTTATACCCATCTTGTCAGAGTTTATGTTTTACTGGACTCATCAGTTCAACATCATTCTAACCACTTCAGTCATCAGGTACCAGCAGACTCTTTTCTAGGAGATCTACCAATCTCCTAGAACCTTGGGGCCTGAATAAAACTCACAGTGAAGATAAATTAAGGAAGTCATTGGCAGTAAATAATCCAGACTTCAGTTGTTAGCCACTCTCGTCTGTCCTTTCAAGGGAAACTTTAGCTGCTTTTGCAAGGAGAAGGTTTAGTGGTAGTCTCTGGATATCAATCACCCTCTGCTTATTTCAGCGTTTCATTAAAGTTTTCCCAATTTTTCTGTAGTCCTGGAAGACAATGCTTGTAAATTTTTCTTGTAGCAGGAATCCTAGTCAGTCTATCAAAGTATCTGGTAGGTCCATTTCTGCAACTCATTTGACCCTTTTCTCTTCTAATGGTCAGTTCTGTCCTCAAGTCCCTAAAATTTTCCTCTGTATATATCTATCACTGGCATTGCCACTTGCCTCACAATTTTTCACCAGATGAAAGCTTTTGATAATTCTGACTTCTATTTGAAAAACAGCCTGAAACAAAGAAAGAATCGGTGCTTTGAAGCTGAGAAGGAAAAACAGGAACAAGCCCCACCCACTTATGGTCAGCCATCATTATGAACAAGTTCCTGTCTGTGCAAGCCCAAGTTCATCCAGCTCTTTTCCCAGTCCACAAAAGGCATAAGATTTTGGATAATGCCAGGGCACTTACACCCCCAGAAGATATGAAACAACATTAGGCAGGCAACAAATGTCATGCTTAATGAAAGTTTTGGATTTTTTCCATGTTTTCAGGTGGGGTTCTTTTGGCATCTTAACTTAGTGAAGTTACATGTCCTTGTTTTGTGTTGCTTTACATTCATACAGCAACACACACTGTGAATATAATGGCCGTTTGTTCTGTCATTGCTTTCCTACCATTTTCCTTAAAGAATTTCCTCTAAAACTCCTGGATGAAAAGTTTTACTAGAACCAATGGCAAGGAAAAATGTAGATACCTTGTAAGGATAAATTAGTTTACTCAACCTCGACCAGAATTTTAACATGGACAATTTACCTACTACAATTTCTCCCTTTTTGGTCTTTTTATTATAAATGAAAACTAAATGAGAAGCGAAAGTCAGGGAGAAAATTATCTTTAACTTTCTTACAGATACTATTAAACCAGAATGATCCTTCCAAAAAAGCAAGAACAGTATTTCTTGTTACTTACAAAAAATCAGCAATTTGGGGGGTATTTTAGTGCATTACAGAACTGATGTTTATAATCATAGGAAATTAAAAATTGTAAACTTATTTGTTCACAAAATCTAATACAAGTCTGATCAAAATTTAATCCTAGAATACAAACAAAAAATGAGTAGCAAATATTCATTAAAGATCATTTCCATACAGTTCAAAAATTATTAAAATATTGTGAACATTAATTTCATATAATGAAAGCATAGAATCATAGATTCCTCATCTAGGTTGGAAAATACCTTTAAGATCATTGAGTACAACTATAAACCTTACACTGCCATGTCTCTTTCTGGCCAATTCATAACCAGAGAAAAAAATGAGGAAAATCCATTAGCATTGTTATTAATTGAATATTTGGCATCATGTATTTTATTTTATTGTATTTCATTGGGGTTTTTTTAATATATAATTAACAATGATGGTGCTTCATTGTAAGGAATTAAATCACCCATATTCAATAGAAATTTGCACAGAGTTAAAAGACAATGGGTTGCTCAGCGCTCACTGAATTTACTTGAACTGCTATAAATTCAATAGACTTGAAAGCAGTATCAGACAGACCTTCTTTTCCTCTTTGTATTCTTGTAGAACAGTACTTGGTGTGCCAGATACATTTGTCACTGTACAGTAAGGACCAGCAAAGGCTATAAAAATCAAGTTAATAACTTTTTGCCTATGACAGGCCCATCAGATTTGGAATCCATTTCATTCACTTTTTAGTGATGATCAAACTTTTTATTCTATTGAATTTCTCACATAATCTCTCAAGAATTTTCTGGACATTAATAACCTATCATCACAAAGGTGTGGTAATTAAAGGCCTTGTTTTCACAAAATTGTTACAATGGTGGCACCATTCAACAAAAGCGAGAAAAGCCATTTACTTGCAAAGCAGAAGTTAAATACCTTCACATAAAGACTGGAAAACACCACTACTTTATTGTGACATGTAATTTTACATATTTCTATAATGGCTACACACAATACAATTAATCTATTTTCAGACAGTAGGAGAAGGGGAAAAAAACCAACAAATAAAAACCATGAATAGTCATTTTCTGTCTGGACTAAAATGTTGCCATTCAGAGTAAATAGATGCTATTACACATTTAGTGATTTATTCATCAGCATTACCCAGTGAGGGCAGCTTGCATTAATATAGACAAAACAAGCAAGATTGCCAGCATTATGTTTTGCTGAAGAAATATATAAGAAATAAGTCTTAACTTTTATTTACTGAATATAGTTGGGGGGAAGAATGTGAGCATATTACTATACAGCAAGTTTTGAAAATTCTAATATGAAGTGAGTATATGAACTCCCTGCAGAGGGTCTTGCAAGTTATTAAAGTAACACAGAATAAATGCTTTTTCCATATGAGAAAATCTTGTAACTGCTAGACAGTGAACTCAGAAACAAATTCTAATTTCTGAGGTTATATTGTTCTCTCTGTCTGGCAGTAATTTTCTGCATTTTATTTTCACTTTAAGGATTTACCTTAGCTCAGCTATAAGAACTGAACTAAAGAGGATAATAAGACCTTATGTATTTCAAGATGCCATCCAAACTTGCAGACTGGATAGCAAAGGATTATCTGAACTTGCTCACCACCATTGTTTTATTTCCATTACACATACAATGCAGCAGGTATAATAAAACATAATAAGGGACAAGGCTGAAGAATCACATTAAGATGCAATCTCATGAAAGATTAAGAGGCCACGAATGAAGATGCAGTGTTTATTAAGGACTTGGGATCATAAATACCATTATTCACAAACAAAACCCATCCATCAAAAGTGAGTTGAGATTGAAACTGCATTTCAGTGGAGCCCAGCTCTTCTGTGTAGTGCTAACAAATACATCAATATATTCAATTTAGATTGCAGTGGGAAGAGAAAGCCACAGACTGTGGCAGGAGTGGGCTCAGCACCTTGTAAAACTGCACCTGTCATTTTTTGGTACAACCTAATTACAGAATAGACTTTACTTTGCAGGTTCACTCTCAGAAAGATTGTATTTTGCCTTGTTTGAAGATGATTAAAAATCTAGTTGAAAAATGGAACTCGGTGATGCCATAGCAACCTGATACAAGTACTGTCCAAGGATTTAGCCTGGCTATGCAAGGCAGAGGCTGCATGGGCAGCATTGGCACAACCTCTGTGCACCCCTGGGATGGATGTTTTTACCAAGTAAGCAACTCTTTCTCACACAGTGTTCCTGAAGAAAACCTGTGCATAGCTGGTAAGGGAGACCCTTTAAGTCAATGCTCTTAAAGTAAGAAAAATATAGCAGTCTACAAAGAATATCAGTAGGAAGTAAAAAGAAACTCTCAGTTAAATGCATACATTTAGAAATAGCCTAATGCCTGCCTCTAAGAGACAGAGATACTTCAGTCATTAATATATGCTAAAGAAGCTTATACATATATACATATATATATATATACAAGCCCAGTTCACACTGAAACACTGTTTAAAAGGTTTGTTCTCTTTTCAATTATTGATGTGCGGTTTGTGTACTAGGCTATTTAAAACCTGTAGTCTCATTACTTCAATAGCCCAAGAAGTTGCTGACATCATTCCCTGATCATATGTAGCATCCTGAGCTCATGTAAGTCAGATAGTCTCTCTATTGCAGTTAATCTCAGAGGATGAGGCTAAAAATTACTGTTTTCTCCTCTGTAAAGAACTTCTGTCCCTAGTGCCGCTTAACATTCCAGGGAATTACAGTGGGGGAGAGGCACCAGCATTAAATGATCCAGCAAAGTCCTCTGTGTCAAGGGTTCTGGCTGCTGAAATGGGAAATCTGCAGATGGGGAACTTTTTGGAAAGGTCACAAGGGTGACTCAGACATTTTGATGTACCATCTAGACACCATTTCTTAGCAACTTTGCTAAGTTCCTCCACATTAACAACATTGTGTCTGCAAGGACAATAAAATTAACAAGCCCCTAGAGCTTAAGAAATGAGTTCTGGAGGGAGATGTCTGCATGCTGCAGACCCAGATACTCCAGCCTGCTTTCTTTTTGCTCAAACTTTATTCATGCCAACTCCCAAGGGAAAATTCATGAGAAGAAACTCATCTGGCACACTGCACTTGACAGTCCTTGACTTAACCACTTGTACTGGATTCTGTTGGAAAGCTAATGCTGCTTCTTGGAGCAAAGATGGGCATTGCCAGCAAAAGAACCAGAGAGCCATACAAGCTGCTATGCACCTGACAGTTTGTTGAGAATTTGTGAAAGGATAAAACAGGAAGGAAGAAATTCTAAGCTTCAAGAATTTTGTAGCTAGTAAATACAGAGTTTGTAATACTGTGACTTGGATTGGGAGAAACTGTCTTCCTAGGCCAGTACAGCACATCCCAATACAAAAAAAATTACAAATTCCCCTAGATAAATTATTCTTTTGACTTCTGGAAAAAAATACAAGATTTTTTGGTGCAGTTTCTCAAAAAAACCCCCTGACTTTTCTGAAGTTTATTCATCTTCCTCCTTTTTTTCTGCTTATAAATGATTCATGAGCACAACTTTGACTTATTACATCTTCAGCCATCACAACAGGAACATGTACTGCTGAACAGGAAGGTACTAACGTACAAATATTTAGTTAGCACCTGTAAAGCACTGTATTTCACTTTCCAATCACACCTTCTATATTGGCTTATTTTATTTTAATAAAATTATTTAATTGTATTTGCTACTGGGAAGTTATGCTATATTGCTATGATTTCTTGTGGAAATCCCTTTTGCATTTTAATGCCAGTAAACAGAATTATTGATAGCAATGCTGATCAAGGAAGTGGCAGGTAGGGAATTGCTGAACCCACTAATCTTCCTTTAGTCTAGTGAGGTCTGACACTACATTATGTCTTTCTAGGTTTATCTAAGGGATGACATATCAGCAATAAATTGCTGGGACTCTGTAAATAGCATTTGTCAACAAGGTTTGGGGTCCTTGGTAAATCTGAAGGGTTTGAGATATGCAATTTCATGTTAGTCCTTTTTGCTAGTGTGGGATCGGTAAATTTCTGTGAATGCTTTGGGGAAACATCCCACCATAAGCAAGCTGTATTTTATTTACTTATTTTCAGTAGTATTGTGCTTGAAAAAAAAGCATAATTCTTCTGACATGCACAAAAGTGGTATTAAAAATAAATAAAGTCAAAGTAGCCCTTCTAGTCTACATAATTCAATTAAGGCCTCACCTTAGGTCCTCAGTCAAGACTGGGACATCTCACCTGAAAAAACTTGGGACTCTATTTAAGAAAATCCATGGAAGAGCATCAAAAAAAAAAAAAATAAAAATTCTTGAAGACATGAAACATACACAGTGAAAAACAGGAACACCTTTCAGTCTAGTCTAGATTACAGACAATTGAGGAGACAGCTGCAACTATTAAAAGGTTGACAACAAAGAGGAAGGGAATAAACTGTTATGTATATCCATCTGGACAAGGCCAAAAATCAATGGGCAAGAATTAATGAGGACACTTGGATGACATGTTAAAATGAAACTTTCCTAGCCATAAATATAGATAAAAATTTAAATATTTCACAGAGAAAGGAGATGGATTCCACTACCAGAAGCTTTGAAAAACCACGCTAGAGAAACACAGTGCCATGAGCAGCTGAGTAAAGACTACATAGATTCTTGCAGTCCTTTCTCAGTCACTTTTTGATCATGATTCAGTAATGTGAATTTCTAAAATGAGATTTGTCAGTGAAGACAGACTTGGGACATTGGCTACGCAACTCTTTTTTCTGTTGAAGGAAGCAAAGAGGACTAACACAAACAAGAAAAGACTGGGACAAGAGTGCATGGGTGTGCAGCAGCTGGTTGGGTTGTTTTCCAGTACAAAGAAGATCCTGTTGCGAATATGCCTGGCAACAAGAAACTACTTATTTAGTTACTTCAAATTATCTGCAATATTTATTACCCAAAAATGCTCACAGTAGGCTCCCCAGTATAGAGGAAGTGCACTCAAAGGCAGAAATAACTGTTTCTGGGCACTATATACACCCCAAGTGGCAGTGACAAGTGACATAATCTTCCTTTCTGGAAGAAGAAGGTGAAAGATCCGAATAATTTTCTTCTTCCACCACTCTGAAGCCAGGGTAGGAGCAGAAAGTAGCTCTAACCTTACTGCTTTGGGGAATTCATGGCAGCAGACTCCAAAAATGACAATTGATTTTCTAGATAGAGGATTCATAAAACTTTTGAAGACCAGATTTAATCTACTGCATTTCTTAGAAAATCAGTTAGCACACTTAAGGCTGTTTGATTATTCAGACACAATCTATTTTTGGCAAATCCTTAGTTCATTTTCAACCCTTTTTTCTTTATCTCTGTTTCTTTAATTACAACTTGTCTGGTGCATATCCTTCACCCACAGCAATTATAACAAGCCTATAACTGCCTTCATTATCTCTTCCTTCAAGATCTCTTTTAAACCCTTGCATTATGCTGAGGTCAGACTAATGACACTATAGTTGTCCAGATCACTATTTTATGGTGTCACACAAGGTTGGACATGATACAGATTAGAACTAAAAATAAACATGAGGAAATACAGTGGGTAGAGCTGAAAGAGGAATATCTGGCTGCAGCTGAAGACTTTTATAAAACTGTGAATTTTCATTCCCAGTCCTTGAAACAAAAAGTACAAATGTCCTGAAATAATATGCAGGCAATAAGCAGTTAATAGGTATTTCCACTCTTTAAGAGAATAACTATCTCATGCTGCAAAACCCTGAAATAAAAATTAAGTTCAAACATGCAATGTGCAAGATCAACCCTTGAGCAAACATTCCAAGATTTTTATAAGCTCAGGACTCATCAGTCAAATACCTAAGGAGGAAAATGACTATTAAATAACAAAAATTACCAAGAAATACAGAAGTGGTTATGAAGACTGAGCATAATGCAATGTCCATTTAGAAAAGAATGTCCTACCTATTACTTTTATATCACTGGTATTCCTACAGTAAAGGCACTTTACAATAGAATTGGAAACATTATTACAGCTCAAGCAATGATGAAATTTCACTTAAAGTACTGTTTTACAAATAGGTAAACTGAACTGAAACAAATACAAGGGCCTTTTTAGATTTTGATGGTAATTGAAAGCCTACTTTGGAGAAGAAGCTAAAAAAGACTGATCTGATTAGTCAATGAAAATTAAGGCTGAGAAGTAATATCTTTACTTGCTTAAATGTATTTCTGTCAATACAAATGTAAATAGATACAGAACTAAAAATAAATATAGAATTCAACACAATATCAGAGTAAGTTTCATAATTTTGGGTGTCAATGGACGACATAGCCTTCCAGCAGAAAGGGGTATGGGAGACCCTGTCAGGAGGGTAGGAGTAAACTGAAGGACAGATTTAGCATCTCAGTCTTCCATCCCTCAAGGGAAATAGGGAGCCTTGATGGAATGACCAGATCACCTACTTTGAGGGAAAAACTTTCCACAGCAAGGAAGACAGTGGGAAGTCCAGAGGAGGGAGAAAAATAAAGTTAAGTCAAAACTTTACACTTATGTAAAAGCTTTTCAGATCCACATTAAACATGTTGGCACTTAAGTGGAGATTGACTGCTAAGACTAATTCACTGCATTTTCTCTTTTCTCTCTCTAAAACTTGATATACCAGAGGGGAAGGATAATGGGATAATGTAATTACACAATAATTTACTGCAATTCCAGTATGAATGTTGATATTTCAGGAAAAGGACTTCTTGCATGACATCTTAAAATTCCCTTAAAATACTGGATAAGATCGAGTTTCTAACTGGTTTAGATGTTGATGTTTCCAACTCAAATATACTTAAAAAGGAAATTATGGGAAAAAATTAAGGTTTAAGAAGTAAAAATACTATTGGCCGTGATTTGTATTGAATGTGAATCTGACACAAAACATTTAAATGTGAATGTGGTTGAGCACATGTTTAAATGCTGTTCACAGTAGAGAATAATTTTTCATTTATTTCCGTGCTGTTCTCAACAAGAATAGAATACTAACCTATCAGATAAAAACCAGTGTGAACACATCAGTGTTAAAGGAGAAACGTCCGCTTTTGCACATCCTGAGAAGCCAAAACTTTACCTTGTGAATTTGTCAAGGACATCTCCAAAGATAAGATCATGGCCATGACAGCGATGACACACATCATGCACATTGTTGTCAGATTAATTTTCACCTCGTCTTGTTGGGAAAATGCAAAAATATTTACATCTTTAGTTAATATTTTCATGGCAAAGTTCAATTCTTTTTAAAATGAGATTTCATGTTATGGGTATTTTAAGCTGTCATGCAAGAATTCCTTTTCCTGATAATTCAGCATTCTTACTGGAGCTGTAGTAAATTCACAAGTAATTGAGCCTTAGGATAATATTAACATTATAACATCCATTCTTTGCTCTTTTAATAAACATACAGATTTCTTTGTTGGCTGAGTGAACACATTTGGCTTTCAAGATTTCCCTGTCTAGAAACTGTATGTTCATTGACTCTTCAGTCCATAATTCAGAGAACACCTCACACATACAGAAATAAAGTTGTCTTGCTGAAAACAGAATCATAAACTTTAAATAGGAAAATTCTTTTCAATTTAGCTTCTGTGCACAAATAAAAGCCATCATTCCAGGTATGTTAAGCGCAGATTTAGAAAAAAAGCTTTATGTGTATAAGCAAAATTACATTTCCTAATTACAGAAATGTACATAATTTAAGAGGTAATTGACCAACAAATGTTGTGTGTGAATCTGTTTAACCCAATTACATAAGTCATTTATAAAGTGGGAATATAGCTAAGATAATCATTTGCAGAGGCAGTATAAATAGTAATTAAGAACAGTTTAGATGTTTGCCTGCTTTCCTATAATATTTCCATACAAATGTCATAAGGAAAGAGGAGGAGAGGACCCTAAAACCTGCAACAAAATCTAAGCATGAAGTTACATTTAAGATTTCAGGCAGACACTTTCGTAGTAAGCTCAGAGATCCACCCAGAAAGATTCAACTGCATGACCAGGTCCTCAGGGAACATGTTTCCAAGCAAAATCTAGGAGCAGCACAACAGCTATTCACCTTCAACACTAAGCCAACTGTGTACATAGTGCTAATGCTGTCACCTTTCCAATGAGAATGAAACACAAAATTGTAACAAATCCGGACACTATGAATGTTACTGCGCTTTGCCCAGTAACATGACAGCCATCATCAGCTCTGCCTCAGCACTGCCAGGGAGTTTATTCACCAAAACCAAAATAACCTTAATTGGCAAACTTCCCTCTTCTGGTCTGAGGCACTACAGGATGTTTAAAAGCTACTGGCTCCAACTCCACCTCGATGATAAGCAAAGAGAGTATGATAGGTAGACTTCATATTTAACCAATGCCTTCTTCTAATACTATAAAATGCATACAATTATTAGGACAGTCCCAAAATTTCACAGAATTTCACAGAATCTCTGGGTTGGAAGAGACCTTCAAGATCATCAAGTCCAACCCATACCCTAACACCTCCACTAAACCATGGCACCAAGTGCCACATCCAATCTTGTTTTAAACACATCCAGGGATGGTGACTCCAACACCTCCCCGGGCAGACAATTCCAGTACTTTATCACTCCTTCCTTAAAAAAATTTTTCCTAAGGTCCAACCTGTATTTGCCCTGGTGAGCTTGAGACTGTGTCCTCTCCT
>VZTZ01048642.1:42634-89478 GCA_013400955.1 Drymodes brunneopygia | reverse complement strand
TTTTTTTTTTTTTTGCAGTGCAAGAAGTCAAATCTAAATTGTCAGAACTAAAAAAAAGGCTCCTGCGGGAGAATTTAAGTTTTCCCAGTCCTGTTTAACCTTGCTGGGGCTGAGTCCTGACCTAGGGCTGGGGCTCCCTAAAACCAAAACCTCAAAGGAGAAACAGGGGAGTGGAAAATATTCTCAGTATCGTTCCTAACACTGCAACAAGGCTTGAGAAGCACAGCCAGGATGAAATACATTGGAAATGGCTGTTCCTGGGGTGTTTTTTTCCCCTTTAATTGATCAGAGCACTATTTTTACACAGTTCAGATGCACTCAGGGCTCCGAGGCTGCTCTCTGGGAAGGATGATGATTCCATCCTTGCTGATTCATTCGGCCCTGGCTGCTGTTCCTTCTGGAAGCATCTCCTGTGCCCAGGTGTGTGTAACCTGTCTGGAATTGGCACCCTGAGATTCTCCTTCCTCCTCCTCAGCTCCTGGGTCTTTGTAAATCCATTTCTGGCCCTGATAATGGACACTCAGGCTGAGATCCTCTGAAGAGGGCAGGGTTAGCTTGGATTTTAGGAAGGTTAGGTTAGATTTTAGGAAGAAATTCCTCCCTGTGAGGGTGGGCAGGCCCTGGCACAGGGTGCCCAGAGCAGCTGTGGCTGCCCCTGGATCCCTGGCAGTGTCCAAGGCCAGGTTCGACAGGGCTTGGAGCAGCCTGGGACAGTGGGAGGTGTCCCTGCCCATGGCAGGGGGTGGAATAAGACGGGTTTTGAGGTCCTTTTCAACCCAAACCATTCCGTGATTCTGTGGTTCTCCTTCCTAAAAGCTGGCCCAAGGATGGGGTCTGAGCACAAAACTTCTCTGAAGACAGAACCCGCCCGTTTAAAAAATAATCCTGTTGCTGTAACAAGTTGGGAAGCAGCACAAGAGCAGCTGTTTCTCATTAAGTGCCTGTTCCCAGTCCTGTGGGACTCCAAAAGGCAGATTTCTCTCAGTGAGCTGTCTGTGCTGCCGCAGGACCTGGGGCACAGCCGTGCTCGGTGAGGCTCAGCTCGGGAAGCATCCCTTGATCTCTGCTCAGACACATCGTTCAGCCTCATCCTCCTGCTGATTCCCGTGCTTGTCGCCGTGCTGGGCTCTGCCTCGGGCCAGCAGGAGACAAACGGCTGATGGCTCTGAAGCCTGCGGGGCTGCAGGAGTCGTTTCATGTTTTGTGCATCCGATCCTGCAGGTGGGAGCTGAGGATGGCAAGGAAAAGCTCCGGGGCTGCCAGGGATGGTGCCAGCACAGCTCCTGCGCCTGCCAGAGGGGCACAGAGGGGTTGGGGGTGGAAGGGACATTTAAAGGCCTCTGGTCCATCCCCTGCCATGCCAGGGACGCCTTCCACTATCCCAGGGTGCTCGAAACCCTGTCCAGCCTGGCCTTGGACACTTCCAGGGGCAGCCACAGCTTCTCTGGGCAACCTCAGGGCCTCCCCGCCCTCACAGGGAGGAATTCCTTCCCAACATCCCATCTAAATCTCTCCTCCTACAGCTTAAAGCCATTCCCTGTGTCCTGTCCCTCCATCCCTTGTCCCCAGTCTCTCTTCAGCTCTCCTGGAGCCCCTTTAGGCCCTGGAAGGGGCTCTGAGCTCTCCCTGGAGCCTTCCCTTCTCAGCGGAGCACCCCCAGCTCTCCCAGCCTGGCTCCAGAGGGGCTCCAGCTCTCAGAGCATCCCCATGGCCTCCTCTGGGCTCTCTCCAGCAGCTCCAGGTCCTTCCTGTGCTCAGACCCCAGGGTTGGATGCAGCGCCCCAGGTGGGGTCCCAGGAAGAACATCCAGAGGATTTCCTGCAAAGCCCTGCTGGCAAAGCTCCCAACACCTCCTGCACGGTCCTGATTTCCTGACCAGATTTTTTCAGTTCCATCTCCAAAAATCCCAGTCCTGGGATCAGAGGTGATCCCAGGGAAGGCGAGGTGCTGGCTGTGAGTGGGGTACAGGGAGCTGCATCTTGGCAGCCCCGAGCAGAGCCAATTTTAGCTCCTTGCTGAGTGTGCAAAGCCCGCGGCTGCAT
Source organism: Drymodes brunneopygia (assembly GCA_013400955.1). Taxonomy (NCBI): domain Eukaryota; kingdom Metazoa; phylum Chordata; class Aves; order Passeriformes; family Petroicidae; genus Drymodes; species Drymodes brunneopygia. The sequence continues at coordinate 87,436 of VZTZ01048642.1, read as the reverse complement.
CCCAAAGACGCTTTATTGGAGTGGCTGCAGTGGAAACCTTTTTCCTCTGAAAGCCGGGGCTGGGCTGGACTCTCAGAGAGGGAATTATTGATGGAATAAGCGGATGTGATGCCTGGAGGAAGGAGACCATTGTTCTGCCCTGGATGAAAGGCTGCTGCTGCTGAGTCAGTGCAGGGAGGAAGGAAAGCAGGAGCAGGATGTGGAGTGCAGATGCATCCGATGTCCCTGAGGGGCTGAGATCTCTGCTGAACCCCTGGCTGTGCTCCCCCGGTGATCTGCTCTGCCTCACCTGCCCTAATATGGACATTCAGCTCTAAGCCTTGTCCTAACACTCGGTAACCCCCCAGTAAATCAGTCCCCTCCCTTGTCCTGGGCCGCACCAGCGCTGGGCAGCCACTTCTCAGCATCTTTTTACTCTTCAAGCTCGCGCTCTTGAAACAGCTTCAAGCAAGTCCAAAGAAATCTCTTTTTATTCTCACCTTGGAGACTGTTAAAACATTCAGATCTTCCCCGGTGTGTGTGTCCCAGACCAAAACACCGTAAAAAAAGGCGTGGGGAGAGCCTTGGTTTGTGTTTGTGCTGCAGAGAGCTCAGAGCTGCCCGGAGCATCAGTGTGATGAGCTTTGCCCGTGCTCTGAGCACACACGTCCCATCCAGGGGCAGGAAGGATCACATTTCCCGGGAGATCTGCTGCTCAGGAACTGCCCGGAGCAGTTAATTGTCCTTTGGGAGGGTTTTTTGCCTGGATCTAAAGAGGGGGGATAAGCCGCACTCCTGGCAGGGAGGTCAGAGGGGCTCTCAGAGGGTGCATCTGGAATCCTGATGATTCCAGGATAGAAACTGCTCCTGCTTAGAGCAAATATTTTAGGAATGTCCTTCTCTATTTTTATGTCTTTTTTTTTTCTTCCAGTGTAAGCTGAGAACTTGAAGAAAAGCTTAAACAGGACAAGAGGATGGATCTTGAACGTGCAGTGGAATATTCTGAACTTCCCAGCCGACAGAGATAAGATAAGAGTGACAAATCTGTGGGGGAAAATTGACAATATCCTTCTGCTTTCAGGGAGGAAAACGTTTCAAAGCGGATGTGAGCTATGACAAAAGGAGTCACCCTTCTCACAGGAGGTGCAAATGTCACCCCAGCACTGACCAGATTGGGCTGGGCTCATCTTTGAGTCTCCTTGAGCTCCTCTGGGCAGCTCTGCCAGGGCCTCACTACTGTCCCAGGGAAGAATTCCTTCCCAATATCCCCCTCCAGCTGCCCTGCAATGAACAGGGACGTCTTTAACTTTCACAGATTTCTCAGAGCCCCATTGCTCAGCTCTGCCATGCTCCTCACTTCCCCCCCAAGGAGGATTTAACCCTTTTTGTGTGGTTTTCCCCCTCCCACCCATCACGGCAGCTGTTTCTCCTGTCCTAGACAATCATGAAACACGATCTGCCGTGCAAAGCTGGGGAGGGAGGAGGCACAGGAGAAGCAGGGAACAGCTGCTGGGCATGGATGGGATGCAGATGGGTGTTTGGGGCAGCAGGAGATGTGGACTGGGTGCAAAGAGAGCTACAAACGAAGAGAGAGATGTTCTGGAGCTGCATTCCTAAGGATGGAGCCTTGGGGCAGCACAAGGGGAATTGTGTTTTTCTTTAGGGAGAGGAGAAGTCCTGAGAGCAGCAATTTCAGCTTTGCCTGCAGAGCTCCACCTTTATCTCGGGGACACCTCACGGAAACCCCATGGGAGGTTCTCCTCAAACCTCAGAGGCTTTTTGGCTGCACAAAACTCAGCAATTTGCATCCCACCCCAAAGCCCTTCAGTGCACCCCTTCAGTGCTGTGCTCCTGCTCTCCATCTCCTCCTGGATTTCCTGGGAAGCTCTGTGGGTGTCAGAGCTCTCCTCTCCCTTCCCCAGCCGTGATCTGGGCCAGAATCCTCCATTCCAACCACACACATTCCGCATTTATTTCAAATGTGGTTTAAAAGGGAGGAGGGGGAGAAGCCATAAATATTCTTTCCCAGTGCTGTTGCACGAGCCTGGGAATACCCAAAGGAGTGGGATGGTCTCTGTGGGGTTGGCTCTGTGGGACAGATTTGTGCAGCCCCGGGTGGCTCTTTCATCACCCCAAGTGTGTCCCTACCTCTGGGTGAGTAAATCCTCCCCTGGCAGGCAAAATTTCTGGGGAGCAGAGAGGCCCCGACCTCGCTCCTGGCACTGCCCATATTTTCGTACTTTCGTATTTTCACGTTTTCACTTTCCTCCCTGGCTCTGTGAACGCTCAGGGACATGGATGTAGGACAAACCCTGCCCCTCTGTAATAAAGTAGCAATTTCCTTCGCCTTTTTGCAACATTACCCATGAAATTCAGATTTTTCTGACTGTGAGTTTGGAAACCTCCTGAGCCTGCAGCCACTCCAGGCACAGACCTGCAGCACTGACCCCTCTCAGCAGTTGTGGCTGGTCTGAATTCCAACTTCTGCTTGGCCCGGGATGTTGATGTGACTCTGAATGTCCCCTGCTGTCCCCACAGCGTGGCCCTTCTCCCCGGGCCTGCTCCCTGCTACCAGAAGCATTCTTTGCTTCCAACATATGGCCTCAATTACCGTCCCTCTCCCTTGATTTCCTGCCTCGCTGCGTTTCCTGAAACTCATCCCCTCCTCCTGGCAGCCTGAACTCCTGCAGTGCAATGCTTTGCGAGCTCTCGCATTCCTCCCTCCCTCCCTCCCTCCTGCTGCTTCGCTGCCTCGAACGAGGGGGTCCGACCCAGAGCAGGCACAGATGAGGCTCAGACCCCCCAAAAGTGCTGTCACTGAGCTCAGGAGCCCCAAGGACCTGGCTGGCCACAGCCAAACTGCCCAGCCCAGTGTCCAGCTGAGGTCCCCGCCCTCCCTCAGCACCCATCCCACACCACCCTGCAGTTTTCAGCCAACTACTTCATTTGAAAGGCTCAGGCTTCCTTTTCTTGCCGTCCCCTCCAGAGGCCGGGGGCTTTCCAAGCCTCTGCCCTTTGAAAGGAGCATCAAACCGCCCTGGGTTTCCCCTGGGTGCTGTTTGGCCTCGTTCCTGGGCATTCACCCCTGCAGAAAAGCCATGTGCCCGTGGCTGCTGCCTCTCCAAGCTTTGGAGGAGGGGGAAGGGCTCTGTCAGCGGCTCTGGGGGGAGCCCCCGGCCCCGCAACATCGGGATGCTGGAAATCCCACGGAATCTGAGCTCATTCAGGGCGCAGAGGGAGGTGGAAAGGGTTAAACCCCACAAACGAAGCAGTTAATGATTCCCAGCCCCTCGCTGGCATGTCCCGGGTTTTGGAAGGGGGTCTGGCCGGCAGCTGTGCCAGCGATTGTAGCATTTTCTTTCTGTGTCAGCTTTCATCTGCGGCCCCTCTGGATTCCCCTGGTGCCTGCAGATGCCAGAGTTTGCAGGGCTCCTGCTGCTCCAGTTCCCTGGGACTTTTCCCTCCCATCCCAGCCCTGGAGTTGTGTGATGGGGAGGGGGGTGAAGAAGGCACTGCTGGCTCCGTGTTCGTTTCCTGTCCCATCCTTCCCTAAGCCTAGGAGGCGCTTTTTCCCAGGATTCAAATGACTCGGCAGCGTTTGGGAACGGCAGGAAAAGCTGAGAAGCTGCACCTCTGAAAGCAGAGCAGCAATTTGGGGGGAAATTTGGAATAAAAATATCTACAGCTGAGCAGTTCCACAGCCACGTTCAGCTGCAGCGGCCCTGTTGTACAATAATAGTTATATATTGTCTATGTATTACTTTTACATCTATTTTATATTGTATAATAAGCTGTATTGCAATAAGCCTGGACACTGTGTTTTGTGATTTTCCTACCCACAGCAGGAACACATTGGTGCATCAGGAGCATCGTTGGTGGAGTCACCATCCCTGGAAGTGTCCAAAAAGTGTGCATGTGGCACTTGAGGACGTGGTGTAGAGGTGAACACACTGGTGCTGCGAATTTCATGGTATTAAAGGTTTTTTCCAACCTTAATGATTCTGTGATCCCCTGAAATGTGTGGAAGCTCCCTAAATTCCTCCTCGCCTTCTCCTGATGCCTTTTTCTACTGCAGGCAGTGGTGGAAGCACAGAGAAGGAAAAGCCCAAATTCCTGAAATCAAATAGAAAGGGTTTTTAGAAACCCTTGAGTGCACGAAAGCCGGAGGGGAGTGGATGGAGCACAGAGGGGAGGATCCAGGTCACAACATCCTTCCTCAGCCCTCCACACCCCTTGAGCGGCTCGGAAAGAGTTCATTCCCAAGTTCCCACCCTGGCTCATGCTCAGAGACCCTTCACAGCTCCCCAAATCCACCACAAGCCGTGTAAGCCCCTCAAAAGCCCCAAAAGGTGCCAGTCACTCAAACCTGCACTCAGAACTTTGATCCCCGCCCCCAGGGCTGAATTTGGGCTGGTTCGCTCCGACAGGAGCAGCTCCGCCAGCCCAAACCCCCGCGCTGGGAATTGGGTCCTTCCCAGGACACCCCAAGGCTCCGGGGGTTCGGGGCTGTGAAGCGGCACCCTCAGCCCTTCCAGCCTGCCCTCACTCGCCCCAAAGCCGGCTCTGGTAGCCAGGTTTCACGCCCCCGTGCTGGTGCTGTCCCTCCACAGCGTTTTTGGGGTGCCGGCTCGGGGCCGGGGGTGCCGGCAGGTGGCAGCCTGGGCAGGCGGCACGGGCAGCCTCTCGCAGATGTTTAATGGGATTTCTGAGCTCTGGGATTCATCGGGAGCTGTTGTCACGGAAACGGAGCTCTGCGAGAGCCCGGCGCTCGGCCTTAACCCCCTCGGTGCCGGGGAGGATGCGCCGGCGGGGAGCGATGCGGGCCCGGAGCTCCCAACACCCGCCTGGCTTGGCAGGGTCAGCTGCTTTATTTAGGACTGGGATTCTAATTGCCTTTTAAAATCTGCTGGAGCCGCGGTGCTCCAGGAGGGATGTCCTGTCTCCTGCCTGCCAATCTTGGCCCTCTTCTTTTCAGGTTTGGGAGGCTCCCACACAAAAAATCTGGACCCAAAGGTGACGTTGAGTGCCGGTCTCTCACCTTGGGGTGGAAATACCTAATATTTCCTGCTCCCAGCACATCCCACCCAACTCGGTGTCTCCTCTGGGGCTGGGGCTGGGGCTGGGGCTGGACAGGAGGGGGCACCAGAGCCGCGCCGCCACTGGGGTGGTGGCCGCGCATGTGTCACCCCCGCACGTGGCTCCCCCCGGGGTGACACCCCTGTCAGTGGGGAGGACGAGCAGCTGCGGCCGGGGCTAATCTCCTTAGGGCTGAGCGGCAGCACGGGAGTGAAAGGGGGATTAGAGGGCAGGGGGGCTCTGGCAGCTCGGGATGATCACTGGAGAGGCACAAGGAGGCAACTGGGCCGAGCAGAGAGGGAGAAAACCCCAGGGCAGATGAGAGGAGCAGCCAGAGAGGCCTCGGTGGGCAACAAATAAGAGCTGGGGGCTCTGAGGAAGGGAAAACCTTTAGGAAAGTGCCCAAAAATCCTTGTGGAGCATCCCCCACCTCCTTCTCCCCAGGAGGAAGGGGTTGCCAGGCAGTCTGGGCCTTAATCCATTCCCTCCCATCCAGACGGGGGGTTGGATGCCTTCCCACCCCCACATCACACTCATGGACATGAAATCATCCCCTAAAGAATGGAAACCCACTGGATTTTACCCTGTCCCTGAGACACAGAGGAGCAGGACATGGAATATTTGTGATGCCATTTTCTGGAGCAGAGCAGGGGGGGAGCCTGCTGCTCACAAAGGCTCCGTGAGGGATCCCAGAGGCTGGGCTCCATTCCCTCTTCCTGCCACGCTGGTGTCACGGGGTCCTGTGTTTTCCTTGCCCGTGGCTAACAGGGATGGAGTGATGGATGTTCCATGGGAAGTTTTGCTGTCCTGCTGGAGCAGGGCAGGAGGTGCTCACTGAGCTGTGACTCTGCTGTTCTCTTTCCCATAGCGAGCTCCAGGGCTGGAAGGGATGGAAAAAAGCAATACCTGCTCTTCCTGTGTGGTGTTTGTTCCTTCCTCTCAGCTGTCAAGGAAACCGTGGCATGGGCTGCACACCCAGCTGGGATTGCTGTGGTTGCTGACGTGTTCTGGCCTTTGAATCCTGATCCAAAATAGCTTCTCCACCCCTCCATTTGTGCTGGCTTGCAGAGCACCTTCCCCGGTGCCATCGTCTGTTCTCCCGCCCGGGAATGAGGCCCAGAATGCCAAAGTTTTTCTTAGAATCATAAAATCACGGAATAGTATGGATTGGAAGGGACATTTAAAGGTCAGCTGGTTCCAACCCCAACCACCTTCCACCAGACAAGTGGGCGGAAGGAAGATCTCTCAAGCAGGCATTTGGAAAAAGAAAACCAGAGTAGAGAGGTAGAAGTGATGAAGTTACAACTTTTATATTTCTCATACAGGAGGAGGAGAAAGGTCAGGAGAAGCACGGAGAGAACTCTCCAAAGTTTCCCCAGCCTACGCTGGCAGTGGGATTTTTGCTCATCTTTTACAAGCAGAAAAGAGCAGGGATTTAAAGTAACATTGAGGGGCTGGGGTGTGCCTAGGGAAGGGAACAGAGCTGGGAAGGGGCTGGAGAACCAGGAGAGGCTGAGGGAGCTGGGAAAGGGGCTGAGCCTGGAGCAAAGGAGGCTCAGGGGGGACCCTGTGGCTCTGCACAAGTCCCTGACAGGAGGGGGCTCAGGGGGGTCGGGCTCTGCTCCCAGGGAACAGGGACAGGAGGAGAGGGAACGGCCTCAGGCTGGGCCAGGGAGGGTTTTGGTTGGGTACTGGAAAAATTCCTTCACTGAAAGGGTGGTCAAGCCCTGGAACAGACTGCCCGGGGCAGTGACGGAGTCACCATCCCTGGAGGTGTCCAAAAGCCATAAGGATGTGACTCTGGGGACATGGGTCAGTGCTGAACACAGCAGTGACAAGGGGATGGTTGGGCTCAATGATCTCAGAGGCCTTTCCACCCTAAACAATTCCATGATTGTAATGGGCTGTTCTGCCTTCTGGCCTCGGTGGGCTCCAAGGTTAATCTGTGGTTGGCACAGCCTTGCTGACCCACCTGACCCTCAGCAGCTCGGCCCCTGCGTGGCTGACGTGTCCTGGAGCTGTGACACATGGGGTGTCCCTGTCCCTCCTCCCTGACGGGATCAGCAGCAGCACAAAAGCCCAAAGTCTGTAGGTACAGCACCAGCACCACATGTGTGCCCAAATGCCACCTCAGCCGGTGGTGACAGTGTTCCCTGTGTCCCACTGACATCTCCCTGAGTTGGTTTCACCCCTCCAGCTCTTTCCCAGAGGATCCCTGTGCGCTCAAATCAACAGGAATCTCTCCCAGAGTAATCAACCCCCTGAGGGGACAGTGACCGCTGTCACAGCCATCCCAGACCCAGCTGCCCTTGGAGGGGGAGGGTTTCCCCTTCCACAGCTGCAGCAACAGCAGGCCCTGACTCGCTGTGTGCAGGGGACACGAGGGCTCCACTGACACCTCATGGGATTAGGAGCCAGGGCAAGGAGTCCCACGAGCCTGAACTCTGCCTGTCCCCATGGGATTTTCCCCTCCTGACCCTTGGGTTTTCCCTTTTCCTGCTCCTTTCAGAAGGTGATTTCAGGGCAGGGTGGCATCTGTGTGGCCCTGTCGTGGTCGAACCCTGGTGAGCAGCTAAACACCACCAGCTGCTCAGTGACCCAACACCTGCCAAGGGGAAGTGAGGAATGAATTAATTCCTTATTCTGCTTTGTTTGCAGGCTCTACTCTTCCTTTTTCTATTGAACCACCTGTATCTCAACCCTCACCCTCCCAGTTCTGCTTTGGGGACTCAGGGAGGGGCTGTGTGGGGCAGAGCTGCCCACTGGGGTTATCCCAGCCCAGCTCCCAGGCCTGTGCTGGTTCTGGCATTGCTCTGTGTGGGATCCTGCTGGAGCTGGTGCTTCCCTGAGCCCTCCTCCCCATGGACCTCCTGTCAGATGCTTTGTGGAGCTCTCCCAGCAGGATTTTCCTTCAGTTGTCAGGACATTTCTCCATCCCCCGTCACGCCTGCCGAGGAAGGCAGGAGGAGCTCAGCGGGTGAGCCCTGTCAGCTCTGATCTCGGATTCCCATCCTGCCCGGGCAGCTGTGCCAAATCAGCCACCAGGAACTCCATCCCCAGGCTGGGAAGGAATGGGAAAAGCTGCGGGGCTGCTGCTTGAAGGAGCCACTGTGGGGGAGTGAGGTCAGGGAGAGGGGGCAGCTGCAGCATCATCGAGGGAGGCGTGAGGACCACAGCAGGGCTCTCACACAAGGGCTCAGTGTCCAGGGCTTGTCCTCCCCCCAGAGCCTCACCCACACAATTCGGAGCTGGTTTGTGGTTGAGGTGACTCAACCGGTGTCCTTCTCTGTCACCTCGATGTCACAGCTCTGCCATCTCCTCCCCAGCACGTGGGGAAGTGAAGGCAGAAAATCAATCCCAAATCCATCACTGCTGGCCCAGGCAGCCCAGGGAGAGCAGGGGCTGAGCCAGGCTGGATTTGGGGGACCCTGATTTCTCAAACCAGACACTGGTGCAGAGATCAGACACTTTACCCCTTATCCCAAAGCCCAGGTTCTTCCCTGCTTTGTGGGAGAGAGGTTGGTGATGTTCATCTCAAACCCCAAATAGAGCCAGGAGAGCAGGGCAGGTTGGAGCTTTGCCAGTGGCAAAACCACACTGGGACAAAAATCTGTGTGTTGTAGGTAAAGACAGAAAATTCTGAATCTTCCTGAAATGTTTTTTCAGTCCTGTGCAAAGCTGCTGCAATCTCAGAGCAGATCTGCTGGGCATGAGAAAAAATAGGTTCTTTGGGTAGGTGGTTCCAGCCCAGCAACCCATTGGTCAATCCATAAATACTCTTTGCCCAAAATAATATTAACGCACAGTAAATCCAGTGTTTTCCTGTCCTGCTGATGATGGCAGGTTGATAAAGCCCACCTGGATTTCCAAAGGGGTCTCTTGAAGGAGTTGAGTCTCTGTGGGAGGAAAGGGAAGGTCCCTACATGGCTTCACCCGGGTATTTAACTGGCTAAAAGGCAGGAAACAAATGGCATCAGGCAGACTGGGAGTAGTAGGAATATTTCTGACAGTATTTCAATAGGGAAAAAACAAAGGACTGACTGTGAGGGGATGCAGAGGGACCTCACCTGGATGCTTGGTGGCTTAGAGGGCCACAATGATGCTGTGAGAGCTGGGAGAGCTGGGGAAGAGAAGGCTCCAGGGAGACTTTAGAGACCCTTCCAGCGCCTAAAAGGGCTCCAGGAGAGCTGGAGAGGGACTGGGGACAAGGGATGGAGGGACAGGACACAGGGAATGGCTTCCACTGCCAGAGGGCAGGGATGGATGGGATAATGGGAAGGAATTGTTCCCTGGGAGGGTGGGCAGGCCCTGGCACAGGGTGCCCAGAGAAGCTGTGGCTGCCCCTGGATCCCTGGCAGTGCCCAAGGACAGGTTGGACAGGGCTTGGAGCAGCCTGGGACAGTGGAAATTGTTCCTGCCCACGGCAGGGAGTTGGTGCGAGGTGATTATTAAGATCCTTTTCACTATTCTGTGAATTTATGATCTCAAAAGGATTTTCCTCCCCTGTACACTTTTCCCTTTTAACTCCACGAACAGAGGGATGCCCCAAGCTGACGACTTCCAGTGGGTGTGTAGGGTGTCCATGCAATATCTGCAGTAGTTAAAACCTCAAAACCCCCTCTGAGACCTAGAAACCCCTGGGAAAGGAAAGAGGGGAAGGAACTGCAACCACAGCAGTGGCTTTTTTTTCCTCCTTTGTTTTAATTCAGCTGTGCTGCCTGCAGCTCCGGCTCAGCTGCCTGAGGAGGGACCTCACGAGCCAGATCGGGTGCTGAGGGAATGGGACAGCCCTGGAGCTGCTTAATTCAGAAAAGGGACATGGGGGAGGCATTTGAAATTGTAAACTGGAGGTGTTTGTGTCCCCGTTGTAAATGAGAGCTTGAATGAAGCTGGGAGGGGCAGGTTTAAATGCCAAGCCGTCACTCCCCAGCCCTCCCCTGCACAGGATGCTGCCGATCCTTACGGTTCGTCCGGGTTACAAAAAGCAACGGGACACATTTATGGAATAAAAAGGTGGGAGGACGTGAGAAAATTCACCGGCTGAGAAAGACGAGAGCGTCGCTGGGGGCGTGAGGGAGTAATTGGGAGCTGCGGGGAGCGGAGGGGAAGGGAGGAGGGAAGGCGCAGTCTGCCGGGTTCATGCTGCGGTGGGAAGGGGTTAGATGGGGGGAGAGACGGGCCGTGGGAGGAGGATGGCTCAGCCCGGAGGTGCAAGAAGCTGTCGCTGAAATTTCGGGCTCAGGAGAGGGATGGGGAGCGTGGGAGAGCAAGGCCCGGGGGGGAGAAGGGGAGGCTCAGAGGAGGCTTTGCAGCGGCAGGAGGACAAGCGGAGCATTGAGTGCCGGCTCCTGCCTTCTTTCAGCGCTGTCCGGCCCTGCCCCAGCCCAGCTGGCAGCTGGGGGGACCCCGCACCCCCCTCCTTCCTGCAGCCCCAGGGGCTCAGCGCACAAAGCCTGGCAGCTCTGAATGCTCCCTGTGTTGTCTGCGCTCGCCAAATGCTTCATCTCTGCTGCTGCCAGACCCCCGGGGGCTGTGACCCATCGGCAGCACCCACACAGGGCCCGGCGCCAAAAAACACCCACGGCGAGCAGGGGACGTTTTGGGAGTGGGAGATGTGCGGGTTTGGGGGCGGTGGGTCCCGTCCCAGCGTGGCGCCGTCTGTCACCTCCGTGTGACAGCCCCAGGAGTCCTTCCGAGCCATCGCCTGTGCACGTTCCTCTCGTTTTTCTGGTTTTAGGGGCTGAGGACAGACCCAGAAGTGACATTTCCTGCCCACTGTGCCCCAGTTCCTCCGTTTGCAGAGGAGGCAAATGCACCAAGGAGGGGCGAGGGGGGATTTTCAGGAATGCGTCAGGGCATGGAGATGGTAAGAGAGCGATGCTGGGTTTGTGGGTGTTTTTTAGCGGTCTCCAAAAGGCTTTTAAATCCCACAGCCTCTTTCTGCAGTTTCAGCCTGCCTTTGGAGGAGGGGCGCCTCAGGAGCTGGCCAGGACGGCACAGGAAGATTTTCAGCCCTAAAAGAGTTAAATCCTCCCTCCCGCAGAGCCTGGGCAATAACTCAGCTGCTGCTTCATATCCCTGAGCAGGTCCCCTCTCTTCTGCCGCCTCCTCCCAATCGTAAAAACGCGTCCTCCGAGGCCCTGCCGGCAGCAGCGGGGCCGTGCCGGTGCCAGTCCCAGCCCCGTGGGCCGGGCAGTGCCACACTCACCCCGTGCCCTCGGCCACCCGGTGCCCCGGGCCGGCTGGCGCTCGGCGGCTGCTCTAATTCGGGGTTCCTGCCTCGGGCGTGGCGTCATGAGCTGGATGAGCTCAGGTTTTAAGCCGCAAAGGCAGCTTAAGGGGAGAAACCCCTGTCTGCGTCTGGTTATTGGGACACCGGCGTCGGCAGGATAACAGGATAAAGCCAAAGTGTGGAGCATGGGAGGGGCCGGGGGGGCTGTAATCCTCTGCCAGCACAGCCCTGTGAGAGCCTGGGGGCAGCATCCTCCATCACAGCCGCTGGGATGCGCAGGGAGTGCATGGGATGTACGGGGAATGCACAGGATGCTCAGGGAATGCACAGGATGCTCCGAGAATGCACAGGATGCTCAGGGAGTGCATGGGATGCACAGGGAATGCATGGGGTGCTCAGGGAATGCACGGGATGTACGGGGAATGCATGGGGTGCACAGCAGCCTCTGTGTCCTCTCCCATGGGATGCAACGGGAGTGCATAGGATGCACAGGGAATGCATGGGATGCACAGCAGCCCCCTAAGGAGGTGGTGTCTGGAGCTCTGCAGTCCCATTTGGGTCCCAGTGCTGCCCCTTGAGACCTCTGGGGTTCTCTGGGCTTGGGGGAATGCCTGAACCCTGAATTTGGTGCGTGTTGAAGCCCTGATCTCATGGTGGGAGTGTCTGGACTCCCCAGTGTCCCCAGGTCTGGTGGCTCCTCCAGCCCAGCCAGCCCCTGGGGAAGGTCTGAGCCAGAGATGGCCTGGATGAGCTTCTCTGCTTCTCCCCCTGTTTTTGCCATCCCCTTGTTTTCAGAACCAGCAAAGCCAGAGAGGTGACGAGAGATGGAACAGACAACAGAGACCGTCCCAGCTCCAGCTGGACGTTGATCCTGGAAAAAGGCAGAAAGCTGCTGGACCCACGAGAACTTTCAGTAAGTAAAATAAAGTTTCACTCTTGGACCTGTGTGTGGTTGTGAAGGGTAATTTATTTTCCTTCTGGCTCTTGCAGCTGTTTGTGGCAGGTTTTGTGCTGTTTTAGCTCTTCTGTCCCATCTTGGACCTGTCCCTGCTGAAAGCTGAAGGGTCAAAGGCTCCAGCCAAGGGGAGGAACATCGTCTGTGGTTCTGGTGGTGGAGCAGACTGGGCTGAAAGGCAGGGACAGAGTAAAGCCACAGCTGTCCCTACACAAAACTCAGTGCTGGGGTGACAGCCAGGGACCCCAGGTCTGGTTTAGCAGGGCTCTGGCTCCTGGTGGAGTTTACAGTGGGAACAGCTCTGTCCCAGCCTTAGGTGTTTTGAGTGCTTTTCTGGTTCTGATCGAACCTATTCTAACCCTGAGGTAATGGAGTGATCCAGAACAGCCCAGCATCACCTGGGGCTGGCACAGAGCCTGGCTGCTGTCACATCCCTGCAGGATGATCCCAGCCCAGGTAGGATCTGTGTCGTTGGGAAGGTAGAGAAGGAAATGGGGTGACTGGAACGGTCTTGGAGAGAAGGCACTGGCACCCCCTGATCTGAGGGGGGCTGAGCCAACTCAGCAGTGTCTGGGGGACATGGCCAGGGTCACCCTTTCCTCTGCACACCAGAGCACAGCTGGGGGCACTGTCCTTCCTGGGGTCACACAGAGCCTCTGAAGATTTTAGTTTTAATGCACTTTTCAGAAAATCACGGAAAGGGGGAGACTTTAAATCTCATCTTGTCCCAGTCCCCCTCCATGGGCAGGGACACCTTCCACTGGAGCAGACTGCTCTGAGCTTTTATGCTCAATGGCAGTAATAATAGTAATATTAGTGATAATAATTCCATTTTCCATAGCATTTGGGGCACTCCTGGGGCTCGTTCTCACACCGCGGCTTGCAAGCACTAACAAAACGCTGAGCGAGCCGAGGACAGCGTGTCCCCTGGTGCCAGGTCAGCCCCGCGGCCCCTCCCGGCACGTGGCGCGGCCACCGGTCCCCTCCCGGCAGGGATGCGCTCCGAGATGCTCTTTGCGCAGGGCACAAAGCCCGGACGCGCTCGGGCTCCGCGGTCCCTCTGCCGTCCGAGGTGCTGCGGATCCAGCGGAGCGTGAACCGTGCAGAGCAGCGAGGACGGGCCCTTGGGAGGAGGCGGGGGCGTTGCTGCTCCCAGGAACTCTGTGCTGGAGGGGGGAAAAGGAGAGAAATGCTGATTTTAGAGGGCGGAATTTGCTCTGGTTCGGCCTCTGGGGACTCCCCGCTCAAACCTGGGTGAGCCACAGCTCCTCTGTTGCTGCAGGGGTGTGGGATGGAGCACTGGACACGCGGTTTGACCCTTTCCCATCCCTTCAGGACGTCAAGAAGAGCGGGTAGGACAATTAAAGCATTGGTCCCACTGCCATCCCAGCACCTGGGCTGTGAGAGGGTTCCTTATGGGGCCAAGAGCTGTGCCACCCTCATGCCAGGGTGCCAGCGCTCGTCAGGGCAGGCAGGAGCTGCCAAACGCCCTGGAAAGCTTCGAAATGAGAGAGAAATTGGGATGTGTGAGCTGAATCCGGGCCAGTCTGGAGCCCTGCCTGGGAGTTTGTATTTCCTTGTACCAGTTCCCCTTTTTTCATGGCTTTGCAGCTGTGGGAAAGGGATGCTCTGGGAGAGCTGGGTGATCGTGAGAGCTTTTATGTACAAACGATGGAGAAATAAACGTGATTTTTGGTACTAAAATGTGATTTCTGTCTCCATATCATGCAGAGCTGAACCCAGAGCATTGTGGCACTGAGCTGCAGGGAGCTCATCCAGGCTGGAGGGGGCAGCTGAGGAGCTGGAGCAGCATCACAGCTGCCTGTGGTGGGCTGGAGAAGGCTGAAAATCCTGTTCCCTGCCCCAAAAACCCACCGTGGCACAGCAGGTGTGGTGCCTCAGAGCCCAGGCACAGAATGGGCTCTGGGGGATGGAGGTGTCCCCGCTGCCCAAATGTCACCAGGGCTGACAGCCAGAGGGGTGGGAAGTGGGGAGGACAGGACACTTGTCATGTTCCCCAGGGACAAAGCAGCAAGCAGAGCCCTGGTCACACCCCTCGAGCCTTTTTGTCCCCGAGGGTGTGCACACCTGTGTGACAGCTCCGTGACAGGCATGTCCCTCCTGGTGACCCCCCAGAGCATCCTCCTGCCCTTGCAGTCACACAAGGAGCACCAGCCCAGCCACCAGCTGAGTTTAGAGGTCAAACCAGCCAAATTTGGGCCAGGCTGCAGCGCCCTGCTGCTCTGCTGGGATGAAGGACACCTTCTCCCAGATGGCCACTCTGGCAGGGCAAATGCCCATCCATGTGGTGCTGGCCTGGTGGCACAGGAGGGGTTTGTCCTTGGGACCAGTTCTGACCAGGGCTGGAGGTGGGGGCAGCACAGGGACATCCCAGCCCGGGCTGTGCTCCTGCTCTGGGGCTGAGTGCTCCTTGCAGCAGCCGTTTTGGTGCCCAAGCCCTGCTGGCACCTCATGGTGGGTGCTCCAAAGGGTGTCCAAACCCTCCCTGTGACCAACCCTGTCCCCTCCTGCCAGGTGTGTCCCCCCCTGTCTGAGGTGGGGAGCAGCCCTGTCCCCCCTCCCTGCCACCAGCATGGCCACCAGCCAGGTCTGTGTCCCAAAATGTCCCTGCCTCTTCCCCAGCCCCCTTTCCTATCCGAGATGTTGCTGCAGAGGTGTGGGATGGAGCCGGCTGAGCAGCACTGTCCCCACAGGCATGGACACACAGGGACTGCTGGGACAAATTAAAAACCAGGGCAGAGACCTGATTATTGTCCTAGTTTGCATCAAATCTCAGTTTGGGTTTTTTTAGCAGCCTTTTGATGAGCTTGTCAATGACAAGTTGCTAATTGAGGAGTGGGAGGCCCACAGCGTCCTGTGAAAACAGAAGAGGAAAAAAGCCAGGATGAAAAAAAAAAAAGATTGTTTAAACCTGGCACTGGGCCTGACTGCAGGGTCCAGGGGGATGGAGGGAAGCCAGGCTGAGGGTGGACACCCCAAATCTCTGCAGGGGCTGGGAGAGACCCCGTGAGCTCCAGCAGGGAGATGCCCCATCACCCTTGGAGTGGGGGAGGACTCTTGGTCTCTAACAACATCAGGCACCGTGCAGAGCTCCAGGCTCCACATTTTTTTATTCCACAACCCCCAACATATTAATTTATTTATGAATTCCCTACACGTACTGCTGGGCTAACAAGTGCACTTTAAAGCACAAGCTAAAACACAAGTTAAAAAAGGATGGGGGAGAGATAAAAAAACCCGCTGTTTTAAAATATTTTTGAAGTTATTAATGGTACAAAACACATTTTTTCCTGCACCCCTGTGGATTATCTCTTGCACACCACTGTGGGGTTGAAGGAAGCCAGCCTGGCCCCCTCCCCTGGCACCCATGAGCCCCTTCCCCGTTTCCCCTCTTTCCCTGCACCGGCCACTGCCCAGCACAAAGCAGCTTTGTGTCCCTCTTCCTGTCCCTCTGCTCCCATCTGGCTGCTCTCCCTCCCTGGCGCCGGTCCCATCTCACTCTGCAGCACAAGGACCCTCCTCCTCCATTTATCCGGGGGAGCCCCAGCCCCCCATTGGCCCTGGCAGCTCTGGAGGTGATGGGGAGGATGGCAGGGTCCCCACCCCCAGCCCTGGCAGGGACCAGCAGTGCAGGTGCCACTGGAGTGAGGGGTGGGCACTGCTTCCCAAAACCCACTGAGTCTTAGGGGTCTCTTTTCCTCCTGCACCACTGGCTGCTCTCCCTTCCCTGTGCCAGCCAGGAGGGCTCCCCTCAAACCCCAAATCAAACCCCCCATGTCTGAGCCCTGTGGGAGAGCAGGGGAGGTTCCCAGGACGTGTCTCTGCTCCCCAGCCCAAAACTGGCAGTGGTTTCCACACCTTGGCCAGCAGGATGTGCTGGGCTCCGTGTCACCCACATCCCTGTCCCCCAGGAGAGGAGCACACCCCAGCACGGCCGGATCCATTCCCTTCCCTGCTCCCAGAGGCCCTGGCAAAGCTCGGGGTGATTTGGCTCAGCATTGCTGCCCATTTTTGTGGAGAGGGGGCCAAAAACCCCCTCCCCAAACTGGGCATGGCTACTTCGGGGATGTGTCAAGGGGAGCAGGGTCAGGCAGGCAGCACTGGGCACAGGCAGCCCCTGCACATTGCCAGAGGAGCATTTTGGGCTTTTTTTTTTTTTGCTTGGGGTTTTGCAAAATCTGCCCCAGCTCCTTGTGGTTAATGGGGGTTGCAGGCATCCATGAGAGAATTAACCCTGCCTGGCTGTGTGCTTCCAGGCACTCCCCAGGGATGATTTGGGGCGGTCAGCCCTGAGTTCTGGGGGAGCAGAGGGATGTTTCTGCCTGCAGAGGCAGCAGCAGACCCTGGGACCAGGCACATGGGCTGGCTCTGCCACCAGCAGCTCAGAGACAGTGACCCTGGCAAGTCCCACCCACAGCAAATTCCAGTAGAGTGTGGGGGGCTCGAGGTGGGGGGACACACACAGGGGTGTCCCCTCAGAGCTGAGCCCTTCCAGCCACTCTGTGTCCCAATAGCAGTGCCCAGAATCTTTGTCTGGATTGCCCTCATCCCTCCTGGCCTCGCTCTCCTTCCCTGCCCTCCCCTCTCCCAGCCCCATGGCCTCAAGGTCTGGCTGCTTCTCTGGGCCCGATCTCCTCGGGCACCCGGCCACCAGCACGGCTGGGACAAGGGCTCTGCCCAGGGGAGGACAGACAGACAGACAGACAGAGCGTTCTCCCAGCAGCGCTCAGCAGAGGCCACCACAAGGTCACGAAAGGGCAAAATCCCACCACATCCCATTTTGTCCAGGGAGTTGCTGAGGGCTGGTCCTGCTCCTCCACGTGATGGATGAGCCTCTGGCAGCCCCCGAGTCCCGACGGGGCCGGCCAAGGGCCGGCAGTGCCCTCCCTCCTCCCTCTCCTTCCCCGCGGTCACAAGGTCTCAGTCAGCAAAAGGCGAATTTTATTCCGTCTACGCACGCTGTATTATTGTTATAAATAATAATAAATCACAGCGGCGGGAAGTGGCCTGATGGATCAGGAAGGGACTTGGAGGATGCTGAAACACCTCTCGCTTCCCACCGGGAATGTGAGGTGTGAGAGGGACCAGCTGTGTCAGGGGGAAGTCAAATCCCAGGGGATTTCATGGAGGGGCAGGGGGGCTTTGAGGGGAGTTTCCCCCCACATCCCCTGCTATGAACACCCCCTCTCCTCTCCTGGCCTTTTGCACACACTGCCCCAGTGGATCCCTTTTGGACATATTTTATCCCAAATACTGCGATTTCCAAGTGCTTTTTGATGGCATTGGCTGCCCTCCCTTCTGAGGCATTTATGGGAGGAGAAACCCCCTCTGCCAGCAGCTCCCAGGGGTGTCTTCTGCTCTGGGCAGGCTGCAGCCCCCAGAGCCTGTGTCACACCCAGGGTGACCTCCACAGTGCCTTTGGGGACCCTGAAGGGATGACAGAGAGCTGCACAAAAACTCAGCTTTTTTGGGTGATTTCCACCGCTCTGTTTGCTGGGTGAAGTCATGGCTGGAGGAGCTGCTGATGGGACTCAGCCCATGAGCACAGCCTGATGGAGGTTCCAGATCCCCACCCAGGGCTCCCTGGGGCCGAGTGACAGGTCAGCTCAGCTCACCGAGCCAATGGAAAAATGGCTTGGCTCAATTCCTTCTGTTTTTTTATTTTCTGTTGTGTTTTGGTTTGATTTTCAAGGTCAGTTGTGCAAAAAACCCCAAAAACTGCTGCAGACAAGGGCTCCACAAGCTGGTGACAGGGGGGTGACATGGGACCAGCACTGCCAGTGGCATCTGGATGCTCCAGCTCTGCCAGGGGTAGGAAGTGAGTTGGGGACAATCCCCAGAGAGGGGGATCTCCACCACTGCATGACCTGTTCCTGGACCACTAAGAGCTTCCATCTCTGCTGCCTGTGGAGTCTGAAGGTTCCCTGGTCCCACGCCATGGTTGTACCTGGGAGAGTGACAGGGAGGGAGGAAAAGGTGGTGAGCTGATCCCGGTGGTGGGGAAAGGAGATGGAGAAGGGGCAGAAGCAGGAGGACACCAGCGTGGAGGAAGATCTGAGCCCCTTCTGGATGCTGAGGGATGTTCAGAGCACCCCAGCATGGACACCCTGACCCAGGCACAGGGTCCCCATCTGGAACTGGTTGGGCACCTCAGAGTTTGCTGGTGAATCCCCATCTGCTCTGAGGGGGACACAGCCACTCATCCCCCACAGCCCCACTCCAGGCAGAGTCCCTCGGTCCCCACTATGGCTACAGTGAAAGACCTCCCAAACCTCTCACTCGCTCCCATCCCACACCCAGGACCTCCTTTCCAAGGCCAAGTCACCCTTCCCGGGAGCGATGCCACCAACCCGGGGATGTCACTCGTCCCGAGCGCCTGCCGGGGGCTCTGCCTTGCCGCGCTCTTTGTGTCCCTTTCGTCAGGGCTGTGACTCTGGCTCTGTTTCTGTTGGCCTCCTCTGTGTCACCGCCTGAGCTCGGGAATTCCCCCAGCTCACTACGCTGTGCTGAACACGTTCCCGCTCCCGCCTGTCCCCGGTAATTAGCGCGGCTGACCGCGTTTCCTTCATCAGCGCTAATTGGCCAGGTCTGTGTTTGCCGCTTCCCCTTCCCGGCTCTCGCCGTGCCCTGGGGTGATTTTAGCGCAAGAGGGAAGAGGAAAGAAAGGAAACTCGACGTGCCCCCTGTCACTGCACACATCCTGACACCGACACTCGCAGCTGCGACACGGGGACACCGCGGGGCTCAGGGCACCGGGGAGGCGGCGGCTCCTCAAGCCAAACCCATTCCTAAAGCTCTGCAAAGCCTCTTTGCTCCCCACCAGTGGTGACTGTCACCCATCTGGGGACCCACTGACTCGACCATCCCCGGTTCCTTCACCCTCAGCCCTCAGCTCCAGGCACCCGGTGGCATCACCAACCAAGCGGGCAGTGATGCCCAGAGCCCTGGGATAAAGCCGCCCTCCAAGGACAGATGCTGGGGACAGCCTGCGGGTGGCACCTGGAAGGGCTCAGCCCTGCTCCCCATTAGCTGTGGGTCGATGGGATTGATCCCCACCACCCCCTGGAGCTGTCCCTGGCGCTCTTCAGGTGATCCAGCATGGGAGGGACAGCAGCTTCGGGGCTGGGGGCAGAGGACACGGTGTCACAGGGACCCAGAGCAGCAAATCCCTGTCCTGTCACTGCCCTGACCCTCGTGGCCTCCGCTGTGGTCTGGAGTGTCCTGAAGGAGGATGCTCTGGTTAGAACCCCTCGTGTGCATGACCAGGGCTGTCCCCATGTGTGCAGGGGAGGAAGGAGAGCTGGATCTGTGGGGTGAAATCTGGGGAGAGGGATGTCCCTCTGAGAGGTGCATGGGGATTCCCAGGGATCTCTGTGCAACTGGATGGGGGTTTAGGGTCTCTGTGGGGGATTTGTATGAGACGCAGGGGGATTTGGGAAGTGTCTGTCAGCCTGCAAGGAAGGCTCAGGGGGTGCTCGGGGATTTTGGGGGGTAGAGTGTGGAGGCTACAGAGCTACACCTGGACAGAATCACTGGGTGGGGATGGATGGGAATACAGGAATGGGGCTGTGCCCTGCACACCTGGAGCCTCCTGTGCTCTGCTAACAGCCTCAACCCCTGGTTCCGTGCTGTCTGTCTGTCTGTCCGTCTCCTGGGACTTCTCTGCCCCCCGCCTCCTCCGCCCTCCCCCTCACATCTGGCCAGCAGCAGCTTATTTTTTCCTCCAGGGTTGCGACACCCTGAGCCACGGGATGTTTTTCCTCAGCCTGCGTTGCACCCCCCGCAGGGAGAGGGTGGGAGGATCGTCTTGGCCAGGGAGCTCCGGTCACAACGCCTGAACCCCCTCCCATCCACTGTCCCTGAGTGAAGAGAGGGGAGACCACGAAAAGCAAATCAGACCAGGGCTGGAGAAGGGAGAGTGGATTCCTGCTGGCGATCAGAATAAATACCATTCGTTCAGAAGAAACCATTTTATTATTTTTTTTTCCCAAAGAAAAAAAAGCAATATAAATATTAGAGTATAAAACTTGCGTGTAACACATCGACGTTGGTCTATATGGGTATAAGAAGGATATAAGCATATATATAATATATAAGTATAATTCAATATTAGACACATTGAAAGGGCAAACGTGTTTCATTTCACGTACACTCGGAGCACAGACCACATGGAAAGAAGATACAGAGAAAATTGAAAATACTGATGTCCACAAGTTAGTTACCGCGATTAAAAATAACACGCCACTAAATACACGACACTCACTACTCGCTACCTCAGATTGCAGATTAAAAAGAAAATATAAAGACTACGATTCAGCTACAGCATTTCTAGAGAGGGGGGCAGGTGGCAGCTGCAGGGGACAAGGTGGGAACCGCTCCCAGTGCAGCCAGCGCTGGAGGTGGCTGGATCCGGATGAAACACGGAGGATGCTCCTGCTGCCCCGGGGTTGGGGAGGGGGCAGGGGTGGGGAGAGCCTGGCTGAAAGGGCTGGATCTGCTCGGGTGAGTTACGTGTTAGTGATTAAAAAAGGAAAAAAACAACACACACCCCCCTGGGAAACTCGGCGCGGCCCCTTCCTGGCCACCCCACAGCTCCTCTCCTGGCTCTGGCTGCACAAAGCCCCCACCTGCCTCTCCTGGGGGCTCAGAGCTGCTTTGCTATGGGAAGCTGGCCTGGTGCTTTGATGATGGGCACATGGAGAAACTCAAATCCTCATCCTTCAATTCTCTCCACAGGACACAAAGCCCAAAGCCAGTG
Source organism: Drymodes brunneopygia (assembly GCA_013400955.1). Taxonomy (NCBI): domain Eukaryota; kingdom Metazoa; phylum Chordata; class Aves; order Passeriformes; family Petroicidae; genus Drymodes; species Drymodes brunneopygia. Next base: position 66,415 of record VZTZ01048642.1, on the reverse strand, counting down.
GGAGCATCACCTCCTCCGGGCTGGCCCCGCGTGGTCCCGTGTGACACTCCCCCAATTATTGCCCCCCATTTTGCAGCATCACCCCCTGCTCTTGGGTCCCTTGTCTGGATCTGGTCCCCAAACGCCACCAAAACAACCATCACTTACTCAGCCACCAACTCTGCACCAAAGCCATGCACCGGCAGCTCGGCGGATCCCACCCTTTGGGCGAGACCCCTAAGAACCACCCGAATCACCCCAAACAGCCTTTGGGGCGCGAACAAGAAGCAATAACGAGTTTCCCCACCCCGCCTGAGCCATCCCACCCCCTCCCACCCCTTCCCCAGGGCAGCCCCGGCGGCTGCCGGTGCGTTCACACCACGTGGGCATGCGAGGACTTCTCCGGGTCCGTGGAGCTACCGCGCTAGTGCAGGTGTGAGGTGAGGGACATGCATGCAGACACCGTGTGCAGACAGTGAAGCCTCGTCCCCTGTCCCCTGGGTGGGGACCCGGCCAGGCCTGGCCGCAGGGGGAGCGAGGCTCTCTTAGCCTTAATTCCATAAGAACATCGACTGTACATATAAATATTTACTGCAAAGAAGGGTTTGAGATGTGTCTGCTCTTCGGAGACCCCTAGAACCGCCGGGGCAGCTGCCGCGCGCTTCGGCAGGCTCCTCGTGGAATTCCTTGCCTCTCACACAGCAGGAGGGCTTTTTCCTTATCATATTTCAGGCCATTAGTGGTTACACTTTAAAAAAACAAAAACAAAAATGTTTAGGATGCAGCGTTGCCATATTCCCTTTGACTCATGCAAGATAAAGATTTTTTTTTTTCCAGATGACAGGTAAGCAGGAACTGAAGCACTCCCTACCAACTTCCAAATTCCAGAATCTGTCGCTGTCAATGACTGGGGGTGAATTTTACGAATGGAAAATTTAAGAGCAAAGAACTGGAGCGTGGGTTCTGAGCTAAGAACTTCCTTTTCCTTTCCAAAAAATAGCTGAAGGGCTATAAATTAAAAGATCCACATCAAAATTATTTACACTGGGCAAAGCCGAGCACAAGCCTTGTGCCTTTCTCGGACAACCTGGAAGCAAATCAGATCCAAAGACGTGGCAAAAGACCTTCCGCCCTTGCATATTCTAATACCCGAGGGATAGTACAAAACATTATTCACAGGGCACTTGTTTGCGTTGGGTTTAGATTCCGGATTGGTTTTCATCACGAGACCTGAGAGCAGCGAGCCCCTGCTCTCAGCTCTGGTGATGACGAGATACATTCGCAGCATTTCCTACTTTTGCACCACAAAATAAAATTCACATTCGTCCTCCGGCCTGGGCTGTGGTTTTGGGGGGAGTGCTGGAGCCGGCTGCCCTGTAGCTCTAAGGTCTCCTTCTTCTTCACTACTTCTTCTCCTTCTTGCCGGATTTCTTCTTGTTGCCCCCGGCGGGGGCGGCGTTCTTGGCGTCGCGCTTGCCGGCGGCGTTGGTGAGGGTGGCGTTGCTGCCCGGGATGTAGACGTTCTGCCGGTAGTCGGGGACGTGCTGCAGGGTGAACTGGGGGCCGTAGCGGGCGCTCAGCCCCATCGTGCCATTGCCGCCGCCCAGGGTCGAGTTCCCGTCAGCAGCTTCTGTGGGGAACGCCGGGCAAGGGGGGAAAAGAGAAGGGCAGGATGTTAAAGACGGCTGAAAACCCCACCGCAAGCCCCAGCAGCCCCAAAGGGTGTCCAAACCAAACCGACATCACCTTTCAGTGCTGGGGAGCCTGGCACAGAACCGCCCCCCCTCCCCGAAACTGCCCATCACAAACACATTGTGCAGTCACACCATTAACGATGCATTAAAGGAAATCCGATGTTTATTTATTTTTCCGCCGCACTTAAAACCCTGCCTGCAGTGTTTTTCTCCAGCCAGGTTTATTCAGGGAGCGGGACACGGGAGATGAGAAAGAAAACCCCTCCCCTGCAATACCGCAAAATGGCTCTAGGAAGCCGAGCACGAAGGAAATCAATGCCAGAGCGTGGCTGATGGTCCAGATCTGGGAGCAGGGGGAGGGGAAGGCAAATTCATTCCTGTCGCTATGCAAATCTCCGGAGCGAGGAGTGGGGAGGGGCACAGGGCCCCCCCGGGATGCTGGAGCTCTGCTGGGTAGTGGAGACCAGATGGAGACGGGAGGGATGCGGCCAGGCAGGGGGAGAAATGAGCACGGGGGGATGGCAGGGTTCGGGTGATGCTGTTGCCATGAGCTGCTGCACGATCTGCTCCGGTGGAGCTGCCTGTGCACGGCTCAGGGTGGGATCCTTGCACAGCCCTGCTCAGAAATGGTTTGCTGAAACCCAGCCTTTGCATGAGACGCTGGGGCTCCCATCTCAGCCTTTAACTGCCTCATGCCCATGGCTGGGGCCAGGCTCTCCTGCAGGCTGGGGACACCCAGCAAGGGCACCCAAAGGGCCCAAGGCAGAGCCCAGGGGTGCCGCTCTCTTCTTTCACAGGCAGAGATTGTGGGAACAAAGAAAAACAACGAGCAGAGGTGGTGGGCTGGGTGCCCTCGTGTTTCTCCTCGCTCCAGACCAGCTCTGTGCACGCCTCTGTGTTGCCTTTGCTTTCCCCAAAGCAGATGGAAGTTGGCTGAGCCAGCCAGAAAGCTGGACCACAGTCCCTCCATCCCCCTGAAATATGGCCGTGTACACATTCCCTTTGCAAGGGTCGGAAGGATGAAGCAACTGCAGTTTGAAAAGTTGCAGCTGCTCTGTTGGAGCGGGAGGGGAGGGAAACACAGCGAGGCCGAAAACAGGCGCGATATTGTGCACCAGGGCGGGGGCAGTGCTGAACAAACACAGTGACCCAGCGCGGGGAAATGCCTTTCACTTCCTGCTCTAAAAGCAGGAGAATTCTTTCAGAGTCCCCATGAAATGCGTTCCAGACCTAGCAGGGCTTGGAGGACCTTGTGCTCGGAAGAGGTGTCTGTAGTTAGTGATGCTTATTGCTAATCCTCACTCGTCTCAGCAGCAGCTTATTTTATTAGCAAACAACTCAAGCCCACACCCATCGAGGTGTAAGAAATGATCCCCATGGGATGGGATGGCTGGAGATGTGCAGGGACCATCTCACAGGTGCACTACAGCCTCCAGCCATGGGAGAATTGTTTTTTTCTGGAGCTGTCCCAGTGAGAGGCTGGGTGGACTTGGGCACCTTCTCTTCCCTGGCTATTGCCGCCCTGTGTCCCCCCGGGGCCACCCCAGGGCCCTGAGCAGCGAAGGGCTGGGGGCTGCCAGCACCACCTCAGTCCCCATGAATTAATTTGCAGTCTCAGCACGGCTTTCACCAGGGAGAAAAAGGCTCTGGTGAGGTTCCCAGCCTGCTAGTCGGTCCCGGGTAAGGGCGCCCGGCTGTTTCTAGGTAACACTGACATTAAGGCTGAAAAGAAAAGAGAACAGGAACAATAGAGGGTTCTAAATGGGCACCGAGGTGCTTTTGCCAAGCAAAGCACTTCGGCTCTTGTTACTGGAAAGGTCACGCTCAGCCTCTACCAGCAGCCTGTCATTATCCCAAACGGTCCTGAGGAGGAAAACAAGAATTTGGGCATGGGCAAAAATAACCAGCGAGCGGCTCCACCGCCCCCGTGGGCGGAGGGGAGGCCGGGGGCAGCCCCAGAGCTCGTGTTGCTGCAGCTGCTGGTGGGGCTCTCAGGAGACCCAATTTAGTGTGTCTGCCCCTGCCTGGGGGACAAGGACCTCCCTGGACTGCCTTTCCGTCTGCTCTCCCACCATCCCATGGCACCTCTCTAAATTCTCACTGGGAGCCAGAGTATTTTTGAGGACAGGATGAATGCCCTTGAGTGTCTGGTGTCCTGGAGCATCTGTGCTCCTCGGGCTGTCCTAGCAGCTGCCTCTGCCCATTCAGGTCGCTCGAAACACTGGTTTTTCATATTTTTCCCAGTTGCAAGGCAGGAAGATCCAGAGGAAGGATGGCTGGGGAGGGAGACAGAACCCTACAGCAAGGCCAAAACCCTGTGGGGAAATCAGGTCCCCAGGTACTCTGATTTGTGATGGTGATTTAACCATTGGGAAAGGGATTTATTCCTCATAGGACTGGATGGTGCAGGGCCAGGGCTGCCTCCTGCTGAAGCCATGGACAGCCCCTGGCCCAGGGTAAGGAGGCATCCAGGGCATCACCTGTGTCCCACCTGTCACCCCGGAGCTCAAACAGAGCTCACGGGTGACCGTAAAAGATAAGGATCATTTAAGTGGCCAGGAAATCACACCCAGGGATGGGCAGCACAAAGCTTAATGGACAATTAGCGCTGCCCCTAATCAAAGCCTGCTCCAATCAACACTACTGGCTTAAAGAGAGAGCAGAAACGCGGTGCAGAGAGCAGAGGTGACATGAAAAAGCTGTGCTGGAGGGAAAAACTCGTGCTGTGTCGCCATCCAGCACTGAGAGGGCCTGAAAAGGATGGATAAGGGAAAGCCATTATCTGGAGGAGGGGTTTGATTCACAACAACCCCCTGGGAGCCGTGGGAGAGGTGAGGACTGTGCGAGACTTCTGGTTTGGGGGAGATTTGCTGCAACAGGGCCCGGGGCTCCACAAAAGTTGGTGCTTAACTTGGAAGGGACCCCCTTAGCTCTGATCCTGGGGATTGCTGGAGCAGCAGCCAGAAAATCAGCTTTATTTACCGGCAAGGAAACCGGGTCTGGAGACGCTGGGTGATGATAACCACATGCAACCCCCACAGGCTGTTTTTCCATGGCGTTTTTCAGAGCAAAGACACATTTTCACATTGTTTCTTTCTCTTGAGTGTAAACAACCCCCTTGTCCCCAGCTGTCTCCCGGCTGCCTGGTGTCTGTGGAGCAGCGAGGTTCAGCTGCAGCAGCTTTCCAAGAAAGCAACACCAAAGCCATCCCTCCTCGCTCAGATTCCTTCCCTCCCAACAGCTCAAAGGAAACATCCCAAGCATTTTGCACAGGGTTTTATGGCTGTGCTTCTATTTTTAAATCAAGGGGGGGAAAGACTTAGAGGTATTTATAAATAAAGGCTGTATGAAAAGCAGGCTCTTGATCCATAGTGCTGCATAAGGACAATTGTCCTCGTTTTATGCAAAGCCACGGAGACTGTGGGAACATCCCTCCCTGCCCAAGGATTCTGCACAGCCACAAACCAGAACAAACCAACCCAAAATGACCCAAAATCACCCCTCTGCAAATACAATGCAAGGAGCAGCAGCAGCCAGTGGGGAAAACCTTGGTGAGTCCAGAGGGGTCTCAGCAGAGGGGACTGGGGAGCTCCTCTGGACACAAGATTTGTTGAGAATACTGAGTCAGGCATTTGCTGTTTCCCTGGTCCAGCCTCCAGCCACACACAAAATTCCATCCTTCCCTCCTTGCCTTACAGCAAGTTCAATTTACTGTGACTTTCTGGAACCAACATCATCTCCAGACTGGCTCTTTCATGTCACACAACCACAGCACAGCCAGATGATGTTGTTTCAGCACAAAGCAAACAGTTTGGGTGGAACAGGTGTTCCTGCCTACAGGCACCAGCTATCTCCTCTGCCTGGATCCTTCCTGACCCCTCTCTCTGCAGGGACATCGGTGCTTTTCCACCAGCTTTGGGATGTTGAAGCAGAACTCTTGCAGCCAGTCCAGCTAACCCAAACAAATCAGTCCCACAGCATCTCATCTATCAGCATGAACCCGAGATGGCCCCACCAGAGCAAGAGTCAGGGTTTTCCCATGAGTGATGGACACCAACCGTTGGCTGAAGCCAGGATCATGGCTTGGAGCATCTCTGTGTCAAACTGGTTGTTGGGCCAGGCTCCAGCTTCCTCTCCATTCTGGGAGCTGTGGGAAAAGAAAACAAACAGCAAGTTACTCCAGTTCAGTCAGGAGGAGTGGGCTGGTCCAGTGCACACTTTCAATCCTTCTATTAAACAGCACTCAGGAGCCAAGAGCCTCACAGAGGTGTCCATCCCTCACCAGGTTCTTGAAGAATAACCACCACAAGCACTTGGGGACTCAGTGGTGCTTCCAGCAACACCTTCCTAACTCCTGCTGCTCTCAGAGGCTACAGCCAACACCTCATCACCTCAAAATCCCACCAATACAGAGTCACAGAATGGTCTGGGTTGGAAGAGAGCTTGAAGGTCATCTATTCCAACCCCCTGCCATGGGATATAATGTAATCCCTTCCCCAAAATGTAATGTAATATCATAAAAACTGCAGCCCTAAAGCCCCAGAGGTGCAAATGCACCCTGGAATGACCAGGTCCTCTGTCATTCTGCAGGCTGTGAGTGGATGCACCTTTCAAGCTATTTCAGGGCAAAACTCCATTCTGCAGCTTCATTCATGTGATGGAGGGTGAGAAAACCCCATGGTGTGGTGAGATTTGGGATCATCACAGAGCAGCTGCCTGGCACTACAGAACTTGCTCTGAAAAAAGTCCAAGATCAGTCCTGGGGAGGTTGGAGCACCAGGGAGAGGAGGGCAGGGAGCATCTGCCTTGGTTCTCCTTGGCTGCTGGGGGTGCTGAGCCTGGGAAAGCTCGGGGGATGATGAGAGATTTTTGCTGAGGAGGTTTTGTGGCCAAGGCCACAATCAGCACTCTGTGCTGGCTAACAAGCCTTGCTTTCATGTCTGCCAGGTGTCAGCTGTGCTCAGCCACTGCTCACTGCTCAGGGCTGTGCTCCCAGAGCCCCTCCAGAGCCTCCTAAACACTTCCTAAACATCTCACCAGCTTCCTGGGGTCCCCTCTGCTTTGTCCCTGAATGACCACACCGCTCAGATCATCACCCCCTCCTCTCCCAGCCTCTGCTCTGACCACCCACAGCCCTCTCCATCCACTAGCATGCCAGGATTTACCCCTTGGCTGTGTGCTGGCTCCCTTGGGATTAGGGCTGCCCTGCTCTTGCAGCTGGGAGCTCTCCCAAAGTGAGATAGGGGAGGATGGGGGGTTGGAAAACCCTTCCAGTGAGGAGACCTTACCACATTCCCCAAGAGAGAGTTCAAACCACCAGGCTACAAGGCACAGATGTGGCCTCCTCCAGCACTGTGGTCCCAGCCCTTAAACCCAGGAGCTGCCAGACCCCAAAACCCTGCTCAGGCCTCAACACCCTGCTCAGACCTCCATGGTCTGCTCAGACCCTGAATTCCTCTTCAGATCCCAACACCCTGCTCAGACCCCAAAGCCCTGCTGAGATCCCAACACCCTGTTCAGACACCAGATTCCAGCTCAGCCCCCGAATTCCTGCTCAGCCCCTGGATTCCTGCTCAGCCCCCGAATTCCTGCTCAGACCCTGGATTCCTGCTCAGCCATGCTCAAGCAGCCTCCATCCCCAGCTCAGGGGTGCCCCGCTGGCAGCTCCGTGCCCAAGCTCTCAGCACCCAGCACGCTGCAAATGCCAGAGTGGGCACGGCCAGTGCCAGCTCAGTGCCACGTGCTGGGCAGCAGATGGACTCCTCACACCTTGCTGAGCATCCCCCTGCCTGAGTGCCCCCTCCACCCGCGCCCTCACACACAGAACAGGCTCAACAGGGACATTTTGGAATTGGGATGGACCCACAGGCACATTCTCAAAGGTTGTCCCTACCACAGTGACCGTGTAGCTGGGAAGGTGCTGCCCCAGCTGCATCAAAGCTCTGCAAGGAGGAAAGCCTTGAATGCACAGGAGCTTTCACCATCCCTGTGAAATCCTTCCCTGTGCACAGGGTGCCCAGAGAGGCTGTGGCTGCCCCAGGATCCCTGGATGTGTCCAAGGCCAGGCTGGACAGGGCTTGGAGCAACCTGGGATAGGGGAAGGTGTCCCTGCCCACGGCAGGGGGTGGAATGAGATGGTCTGTGAGGTCCTTTCCAAACCAAACCATTCTGGCATTCTGAATATATGTTCAAACTCCCTCTGAAACACAACATCCGACTGTAAGGATGCTGTGCAGACACCCCCAGGTGCTCTACAGAAAATCTGGCCGAAAGCAACTTGTCCAAAGATGTGCAGGACCTGAGCCAGGACCGCAGGACCATCCCTCCCCTTCTGTATCCCGCGCCTGATCCATCCCCGGCCGGCCCAGGGCGCTGCTCTCACACCAGTTAATCTTTAGAGGATGCAAATAACCACTAATGGAGCAGGAGCTGCCCCGGCACGACCCTGCCGGCAGCATCCTGAAATACCTGCTGTCTGCCGCATCCCAGGCCCCCCTGTGCACTATTTATAGCCCTCCTGCGCGCCGTGGGTGGTGGCACAGATTCAAAAACACCAGAAGTGAGGCGTGCTCGCCTCCCAAATTGACTCCTGAGGGATGGTTGTGCCGAGACTCCTCGGCCGCGGGTCCCCTGCCCCGCGCTCGGTGTCGCGCAGGCAGCGAGGACAAGGTGGGGACAGCCCTGGGGCTGCGGTGACCTGTTAATGTCACCAACAGGGCTGGGAATAGAGCCCCGGGCTAGATCCAATAAAGGACTTAGGAACCTAAACTCCACTGCAAACCACAACCCATTCAGCCACCCGTTAACCCCGGCAGCTCCTGCTCACCCCCTCCCAGCTGGGAAATGAGGTTCCCAGGCTTTTCAGGGCTTCAGGAAAGCTGCTCAGAAACATCCCTGAGCCTCCCAGCCGCTGATCCTGGCTCTGGGAGCTGCCCTAGTATGATGGTGGTACCCGGAGATGGGGGAAGGGAAAGCAGAAGAAAGTCCCAAATATATTTTGGGTGGTTTTTTAATTACAATATTCCGGTGGTTTGAACTCTGTTTTGAAATCAGAGGCTCAGGTTCCACTCCCTCTTTGATGTGGCGGTGCCATCATCACATTTTCCACCTCCCGAAAGACTCTTCCCCTCCTTCAGGCAACTCCTTCAGGCTTCCCTGTACAGAAATTCCTCCTGCCTCCTGTCAAAGCCTCTGTGCCCCACGGTAGTGGGAATGCATGGAAGGAAAGGCTCACCCTGTGCTCAAGAAATTCACCTGCACCAGAGCTCTTGACCCCACCAAACTCCCTCACCACGTGGTCCTCATCCCCCCACCCCCATAATCCTTGTCCCCAGGGCTGCATGAAGGCACAGACAGAAGAGCTGGCATCACTGGGCACCAGACTTGGCAGGGAATGGGTTGGAAAGGGAGGGATGGAGGGTCTGGGTTGTCCCTGCAGCCTGGGAGGGGTCTGAGTGCACAGTCCAACCCTCCCAGTGCACAGCACGAGGGGAGTGGCTGTACCAAGAGATGTGGATCGTGCTCAGGCTGTTTTGAGCTCCTGGTTTGGAGCTGTGTGTCCCAGGGAAGGGGGGCTGAGCATCACCAGCCAGCTCGGGATGAGCAGCATTTCAGAACCTTTTCCTTCCTTGTGGAACTCCTGGGATGAGCCTCACCAGCCCCTGCATTACCCCGCTCTCAGGGGGACACCCAAAGCCCTACATCCCCTTAATGCCCTGTGGGATCACAAAATCAGACTGGAGAAGGTTTGGGTTGGAAGGGTCCTTAAAGATCCTGCAGTGCTCCTGGCTCCCACACTTCCAGGCTGAAGGAGCTCTCTCAGCTTCTCCCACCCCGCCTTGGGCTCCAGCACCTGGATCATTTTGGTGGCTTCCCTGCTTTTGTTGTAGTGAGGAGCCCAAAACTGGGCACAATTCTCCAGGTGTGGATCTGTGAGTGCCACAGTGGAATTGAGGGCAACCTCTTGTCCTGCTGGCTACAACCTTACCAATAAAACCAGTCAGTCTCCACCACAGCAAGGGTGCACTGGTGAGTCATGTACAACCTGACACCCCCTATGTCCTTTTTCTCACCCCCTCTACACACAGTGTTCCCAAATCTTGCACAAAGAGCCCCAAAGCTGTGTGCCTGCTCCTCATGATGCCACGTAGAAAAGCTATTTTGGAAATGCCTTAGCATTGCAAAAAAAAAAAAAAAAGAGGTATTCAACTCACTTCTCTAAGCAGGAAATTCAAGTGTCTCAATTACTTGCAGCGCAATCATCCAGAATTCAGAGGCACAGAAAAAAAAACCAAAAAAAAAAACCAAAAACCCAAGGGCTGTAATCTAAAAACATCCAAAAATAACTTCTCGCAGTGGAGAATGCACACAGCTGATGGCCAGACCTGGCTGCCTTCCACGCCTATAGGACGGGGCTGTGAGTCACAGCTGTGAATCACTGACTCAACAATGAGCAGCCCCCCCTGCCCGGGGTGGGCACACCCCAGACCCCCCCTTGCCACTGCTCCCCACTCATCCACAGCTTTGGATGCTGCTCCGGGAATGGGAGGGCTGATTCCTATGGAAATACTCCAAGGACTTGCTGGTTTTAATACAAATGGTGTTGATTCAAAGGGGTGTTTTTCTAAAAACCCATCCCCCATAGGATAGATTTTTTTTTTCCTCTCTGTTCAGTTCTACTCCACACTTCAAAGCTCAGAAAAGAGCTGGCTTTCATTTTTGGGAATGCTTCCAGCGTAGCTAGAACTGGAGAGAAGGAATCAAAGCCACATTTGAGACAAAGCCAGGGGTGCAGCATCTTACAGGGCTCAGGGCGTGGTGGACACGGAGCACGGGACAGGTGCTGTGTCAGGAGAGGCAGGAACAGCCTCTGCACAACCTGGAGATGTCCTCAATAAACCTGGCCACATGGAAATCATGGAAAAACCAGACAAAAGGCTTTTCTGGCAGCCCTGCCACAGCCCCACTGCATCCCAACACCCCATTTCCGAGAGCTTCCACAAGCACCCACACCGGGGGGGCACTTTGCTCATCAGCTAATTTGCAGCACCCTCAGCCATCAGGTCCCTTTTTATCTTCCACTTTCCAGCACAAAATTATTCCACTCCGAGCACAGAATTATTCATTTCCTTGCGGGGTTGCCATGGAGCTCGTCGCTATGGCAGCCAAAGGCCTCGCAAATATTTATTTGCACAATCACCCGATGGATTCCTGAAAAATTGTTTTCCCTGCTCTGCAGCTGGAAACGCGAGTCGCAGCAGCGCCACAACAAACTGGAAAAGTTTATTCGTGCCAGAGCAGTGCTGTCAGAGCCCCAGGGGACAGAGAGGGCAGCTCAGTGCCCCGAGGCCGAGACCTCGGCACTCTGAGGCGCCTGGCAGGGCTGTGCGCAGTGCTTGGGTTGGAGATTTCCCCGGGACACCCTCAGCATCCTCTCTCCTCTCTTTCTGGGGGCTTTCTGCCTCCTACGGCAGTGCCCTCTCCCAGCCAGGCCTTCTCCCAGCCCATGGTCCCGGCTGCTCCCAGGCTCTCCCACTCCAGGCAAGGGGATGTGACTGGGATTTACTTCTCCTCACAGCTTCTTCCCCTATCACTCCCATTTACACCCCAGCCCCGGATGCTGCTCCCACTTTCCCAGAAGGCTGCCTGGGGCAGCATCCTGCCCTCCCCTCCCCACCCAGCTCCCAGAGCCAGGGGCATCGTCAAGGCCCTTCCTCCAGCCCCATTCCCGAGCAGTCCCTGTCCCGCAGGCTGCCCCCCTGCCTAAGCCCCCCTGCGCTTCTTCCTCTCTCGCAGCTTCCTCCGAGCTCTCCCCATCCCCCTCCACTGCCTCCCACACACGGCTCCAGCCGGAGGCAGCAGCAGCAGTAAAATCTCAGCCTGAACATTCCCCGGCTGGCAAAGTGACAAGTGAGAGGGAGCAGATCCGTCCCTGCCGGTGCTGAGCCTCCGCTGCGCTCGAGGCGTGCGGGGACACAGCCCCGCGCCTGGGGACACAGCCCAGGGCCAGCATCCCTCTGTCCTACTTCCCACGCCAGCATCCCGCAGCCCACCACCCTCCCCCAGCCTCCGAAAAAACGGGATCAGCTCCAGCACTGCCACAATTTCCTGTCCCTCTCCCTGCCCTGACCGAGGATGCTGCCGGCCCTTCCCCCACGTTCCCTCGGCTCCGCACATTCCCTTCCACTCCTGTAATGCAATTACAAGGCCTGGGGGGAGCCTGGATGAAGCCCAGCTCTAAGATCATGACTTTGCAAAGATGCCATTGGAAATGTTAGCGAGGAAGTTGTGAGCGGGGGGGAAGATTCCCAGCCTCCCAAAGCACCGGAGAGCCTTTACTTCCAGCCCGTGGAGCTGCTGGATTGCTGCTCTGCTGCGTGAAGGCAGAACAAAAGCCCACAAAGTCTCTAAAAGTGGAGCCAGGGCAGTTTCCCCTCTCCTTGGAACCCTTCTAACCCTCCTGAAGGAGACAGAGACCTGTAATTATTTCCCCCGGGCCATCCTGCCACCAGCCGTGTCCCAGACATGGCAGGAAGGATATTTTGAGACATTCTTTGGGAAGGTTGTTGTGCCTATTTTTCAGCTCCATCTCTGCAGCCGGCCATGGCACGAGCTCAGCTGTGCAGGAAGCAGATGGAGGGAGAAAAATTAAACTAATACACATAGCACCTGTTAAATCACCTAAAATAGCTTTTCTATACTTAAAACTGGTGATGAAACTCTTGATATTCATTCTAGGGTCTCTCCACAATGAGAAGCACAATCCCATCACTTGGATATTTCATTTTCACCACAAAAGACTTTACAGCTTTTGTCCCACTTGGCAGGATCTGGAGAGTTCAGACTTCAAGTGCCGTGGCAAATGCAGATAAAGGGATTATTGGCCCAGAATGGTCAATTAGGGAAGGAAATACTCAGTTTAAAAGGGCTACGTGATGCAGAAAGAAGCCCAAATACTGAATCTGCTGAGATTTGGGCTGTTAGTAGCAAAAAGGGTGGACCCTGCAAGCAGGAATGCTCACAGATGGCACAGGGAACCAGCTCTGTGGTCTCCTGACTGTGGAAGGGGAGGTGGGGTGGCACCAGGACACATCTCTACAAAACTTCAGCTTCCAATCCCAGGATCAGATCAGCTCTGCAGGAGGAGGGGGAGGGAGAGCAGTAATCCAGGGACAAGTCCTGCCCCCAGCATCAAAACAGCTCCTGCCTGGCCCAGCACCCCAAATCCACCCCAGAGCTGTACCACAAGGCTGCAGCCCATGCTTGGAGCAAAGCCAGGCTCTGAGCAGCCGCACAGTCCTTTAAAAGCAGTGTTTTCTCTGCAGGATTGATAGGAGATCCCAGTAATAAAATCACAGAATTGTCAGGTTGGAAAAGTCCTTTGCGATCACTGAACCCAACCCTTAACCCATCACTGACAATTCCAGCACTAACCCAAGCCCCAGGTGCCACATCTGCACAACTTTTAAATCCCATCAGGGACAGAGACTCCACCACTGCCCTGGCAGTCTGTTCCAACACCTGACCACCCTTTCAGTGAAGAAATTTTCCCTGATATTCAATCTAAACCTCCCCTGGTGCAACTTGAGGCCTTTTCTTCTTCCTGTCCCTGTTCCCTGGGAGCAGAGCCCAATCCCCCCTGACACCCCTCCTGTCAGGGACTTGTGCAGAGCCACAAGGTACCCATTGAGCCTCTTTTTCTCCAGGCTGAGCCCCTTTCCCAGCTCCCTCAGCCTCTCCTGGTTCTCCAGACCCTTCTCCAGCTCCATTCCCTTCCCTGGACACATTCCAGCACCTCCAAGCCACGAGGTTTTAAGTTGCCTTCAGTCTTTTCTGTTTCACAACCCACCAGGTCAAACCTGACAGATAAAACAGTCTGGCCTTTCCTGGGCTTTTGTGGTTCCCTCCAAAGTGTTTGCAGAGCAAAAGCCACACAAACGGGCTGGGGACTGGTGTGGGTTTCATCACTGGACATGATCTACCACCCCAAATACTCCCCAAAAAGTCAACTTCTCTCCCACGCTGTCCAGGACCTGGCAGGAGTTGGTGATTTGAGCTGTTCAGCCCCAGAGGATTTGACAGGAGGGAAACCCCTTCAGAGCAGAGCTCCTTCACTGGCACAACTCCTCCTGCACTCCGAGATCCACAGCCCACACTAAAGCACAGCAGCTCTCACTCTAGGGAGAACTCTGTCACTGAGATTAGGGCTGTTCCTTCAAAGTGATGACCTCAAACAGATTTACAGTGGCTGCTGTGATTTTTCAGGCTGCAGGGCTCCACTCCCACCTTCCCCAGGCCTTGGGGTGGCAGCTGAGAGCAGCTCCACACTCCACATGCTGCAGGAGCTGTGGAGGAATCCCTACATACCCAATACTGAACAGGCAAACAAATGCAACCCAGTCAGAAGAAGAAGGAATTTTAGCCCAAAGACTGCTACAACTTCATGGAACAAACACCTGGCAAAGCAAATACCACTGCTGGCTTAACCCTGGGGTGCATTTGGGGTGGAAATGTGAGGATTGTAATTATTTCCTAAACTTCCTACAGTGGCACTTCCCTCTGCTGCTCCTTTGGCTCCTGTCAGTGAGAAGCTTCAGCCTGTCCAGCTGTGCCCATTTCCACGTTTTCCATGCATGAGCAGAAGGCAAATCCATCAGTGTTTATCTGTACAGCCCCACAGGTGCCCTGTGCATGTGCTACTGGATCCACTCTAACACGACACAAACCCACAGCGTGAATTCCTGGACATTTACAGCACCCACAGACACCCCTGTGGCTCCTGGGCCAGCCATTATTTATTTTTAGGAAGGATGTGGGCAAAGCCTGCAGCTGTGGCCAGTTGTCCTTCTGCTGGGCATCCACCCCCGTGCTGTGTGAGCCCAGGAATGTCCCTGTTCCCCTCTCTCTGGTCCTCTGGCCCCAGCTGCTCTGGGATGTCCCTCCCCAGACACACATGTGGGGTCAGTGTCCTGGTACACTGTCAGGCACTCCAAAAACACACCACAACCCTCCCCTTGGCAATACCTGCAAGCTTTGAGCCACAAGAACACCCCTGAGAGCTTAAAGAACTATTCTTTATTCCCCTGCTCAGCCCCCAGCACACTCAGGCAGCCTGTTGATAGCCCTGCAAGCCAAACTCTTGTAAGTTCTTGCATAAAAACAAAACAAAGAATGGGAAAAAATATCCCTCTTTTCCTTCCTGTCTCTCTCCTGCTGCAGCATCTCCACTGGCAGCCCCAAGCCCCTCGTGCTGTGTGTGGGGGGATGATGGCTGGGGTCAGGCAGAGCAGCTGTGGTGCTGTTTGATAATCAAGTGAAGCGAAGTGAACATCACCATTGGCTCTGCTCAGCCGGGGAGGGGAAGCCTGGCTAGCAACAGCTTTGGGAAGCATTAACAAAGGGGGATTTAGGATTGGAGAAAACAAGTGGAAGGGGTGGGGGGGTGTGAAATGGCAACTCTGCTTCTCCTCTACGCGCTTTGCTCCTCCCTCCCCTGGAGTTGCCATGGTTTCTCACACTGCTTCCCACCTCCTCTTCAATCCCCTGCCACTGTCTCTGGGGTGTTTCCTGCCCAGGATCTCCTCCCAGCCTGTCCACACAGCCCAAAATTGTGCTCATTCCGGCCACAGGATGCCCAGGACACACTGGCTCTTCCCAGCCCGGCCTGTCTCACCCTCCCATGCCCACCTGTGAGCAGCACAGAGCCCTCCCCATCCTCCAGGAAGGAAATCCTGACTCCAGCCCGGTGTTTTCCTGAACAAATCATCACACAGACACTAAAACAAAGAGCAGCCAGGGTCAGGCAGCACCATGAACATGCAGGGCACAACAATGAACACAAACCAAAACAACGAGGTGGTTCCTTTGTACCAGCCCCAGTCCCTGCATTCTCCTCCCATCACCATCAGCCTCCTCCCACAGGGATACCCCACACTGATGATCCTACAGGGATATCCTGCGATGCTGCTGGACCATTCATTTACTCCACTTTGGCCAATTCATCACTGTAATCTCCACTAGAGCCACTGATCTGATTTGTCTGGGAATGGCATCTGCTGCCCGGAATCAGTCTGGGTTCATTTACATTTGCCCAGCGACAGCACGGGTGTTTGGGTTTTTTTCAGAAAAACAAAACACAAACATCATTAAATTAATCATCCTATCCTCCTATTTCTCCCAAACAAGATTAATTCTGAATGGTTTTGCTCACGTCTGCCTCGCTACTGCATTTCCAGAGCATATTGTCTGAGCTCTTATCTCCTGAGCATGTGCACCAGAGTGTTTCAGAACAAAGAGCAGATTCCCTTTGTTGTCCCGGAGCAGCAGCGATGTACGAGATCAAGAGCTGGTCCCTGCCTCACTGAGCTTCCCCTGCTCTGCCTGGCTCCAGGTGCCCAGAGACAAGTGGGATTTGCTGTGATGGGCAGGGCTATGCAGAGAAAAGACAGGATTGTTTCTTCCCCAGCTCCCATGGAGACAGCAAGGGAGAAATCCCAATGTGGGTCTGAGCTTGTTTCTGGCTTAGGGTCAGTGCCAGGCTCCCCCTGGGATCCACCCAAACCCCTGGCCTGAGCTGCTGTGTCTTTATTGTTATTTAATTCGGGTCAAATGGAGTTAAGAGCACATCCCTTTTTTTGATTTTCAGCTGAAAGACGGGCTGTGCTCCCCTAGCACCAAGCAGAGCCCTGCACTTCAGACAGCTCGTGGTGCTCACAGCTTCACCTGTCAGCAGGAGACACATTTGAACAGGGTTTAACACCAGAGAGAGAGCAGCTAGCCAGGCTCAGGCAGCCGCACTTGCCCCCTCTTTAATACCTGTACCACCAAGCAGTGCCTGGGGAATTCACACACCAGGCTTCAAAACGCTGGGAAGAGCATGGGAACAGCACAATGGGGAGTGGGCTGCCTTCCAGGATCTGCCTGTTTGATCTCCAGGGAGGTGTCAGGGCTGGCCACTGAACTTATGAGAGCACCTTCTATTTCCATCCTTTAATGCTGTCACACAGGTTTGGAATAAAAACACCACCCTTCATTTAACTTAAAACAGGATGAAAGAAACAGGGGGAGAAAAATCTGCAAGAGCTGTTTTGTTGCAAATGTGGACACGGGCAAGTGGGGAAAACCAGCAGGAATTTAAATCCACTGAGTTTTTCCATTTATTTCAGCACCAGCCTGAGCTTGGGCAAAGTCTCTTTACAAAGCCAGAGATGCCCTGTCACAACATGGGGCTCTTAGGAACCTGGTCCAGGGGAAGGTGTCCCTGCTCTTGGCAGGGGTTTGGAACAAGATGAGTTTTAAGGCCCCTTCCAACCCAACCCATTCTGTTATTCCAGAGTAGCTGTTCCAGGGACTGTCCTGGGCACCCAGGTCACAGATCCCCAGCAGTGACATCATGGCTCATGCACCAGAACTGACTTGTCACACAAGTTCAGCTCCCCACAAACAGCCTGAGGCTGCCTTTCCTCTTGCCCTCTCTCTTCCCACGCCACAAGTTGCTGCTGCCTCTCAGGCACTGGGAAGGGATGGAGCCTGTGGAGAGACCCAGGCTGGGAGCTGGGGTGAGTGTCACTGTCCCATGACCTGAGAAAAGTCCCTGTCACTGAGCTGAGGGGCTCTGGACTGCATCAGTGCCTTGAAGAGCCCCAGCACGATGCTAGAAGAGGGAGCAGCAGAGCCTGCTCTGATGGGGTTCATTTAGTGCCTTCTCACAGTAAAACAATTACAGCAGCTGTGCTGCACTTCTGCATTAACGGGGCTTTGTTAATTGTCATTTGAACTGGAGCGGAAATGCTTGGAAAGATTTTCCTTGATTAAAATGTTGTCAGTGATGGGGAACTCAACAGACCTCTGAGAAAACAATTCCAGTTATGGCTTTGTTTTAAAGTCCAAGTCCAGTTTCTACTGTGAACACTTTATCTAATTACATCCAACCCTCACTCCATTTTAGCTCTATCAGCTGGAAGAGCCTAATAGCAAAGTTTAATCACTTCAACAAGTTGGCTATAGCAATCTCTTAATTTTCTGATAAGATTAAATTATTGAGTCAGACCCAGGGAAAGAGTCAGGCACAAGCAGCTGCTGCAGATGTTTAACTGCAAGCTCTAACACCAAAATGCAGCACCCAGTACTCCCATGTCACCATTTTAACCTCCACGGGAGCTGCCCAATGACAAAGCACAGAGATCCCGTGCATGACCCAGCCAGATGAGGAAGCACATCACCCAAATTCACTCCTGATTGTTCAGAGAGTCTAATCCTCAGGTCTGCCCCAAAAGATAGAATCTTTTCACACAAAAATTATCCTGGAGCCAGTCTCCTCATCCACAATAACCTCTGGTTGGGGTATTTACAGAGAAAGGTGGAATTCAGTTCAAGTTCTTTCTTTCAAGGGAGTTCCCCCTACAAAGGGCATCCCTGTCCCTGCTTATGAACCAGGAGGGAAGATGGGAGAGGCAAAGAACAACATTTTGTTGTCAGCGTTTGCTCACTGTGGACTAAGACAAGCAAACCTTGGTGGTCCAGAGGCAAGAGAGCACCAGTCAAGAGCAGGGAACTCTCTTGGGAGGTCTCTGCTCTGCTGCTGGGGCTTCTTTTGTGACCTCACACACCCCTCACAGAGAGGTGGTGGAATCTCCCTTGCTGGGGATATTCCAGAACTGTCTGGACACAATTCTGAGCTGTGTGCTCTGGGATGACCCTGCTGAGCAAGGGGGTGGGACCAGGTGAACCTCTGGGGTCCCCTGCATCCTGAGCCATCCTGTGAACACACCTCAGCAGCACAGAGCTCAAGGTTCTACAACTGGAAAAGTGGTCTCCATGAAGGGAGAGGAGTTAAGATTTTTGACTCTGGAAGGAATTTACATGCTAAAAAATCTGCTTTAGCAAAGAGGCCTTTCTCTGTGAAACCCATTGTCCAGTCCTTTAACCATCTCACAACTTCATCTGGAGTTCCTTCCAGCTCCTGAGGTGCAGACACCACACCCAGACACACCACTGCCATCAGCAGCTGTCACACCTCCACCAAACCCAGCTGACACAGGAGCAGCCCAATTTCTGACTCCATCAGTGACAGGGACACCTGCTCTCAGAGCTGCCACTCATGGGCTTTCCAGCACTGAAAGTGGCACACTGAAAGTGGCACACAAAGAAAAGAAGCCTTCATCCCATAATAAATGAAGAAAGAGCCACTCACCCACTTGTTCCAGGTCTCTGGGTCTGAGAGAAGCGCCAATCTGTGTTAGGCTGAGCTTGCTGCAAAGAAAAAGAAGAGTTTTAATACCTCCATTCTTGCCTTTGAAAATGAAATTGAGCTGATCCTGGATTATTTCAGTCTGGAATATCAGCATGTTCTGTCCAAGTGAAGCAAATCAATTAGAACAAAGAGAAAGCTCCCCCTCCCCCTTTCTTGAATATTTCTGAAGCAGCAAGAATACCAAAAAAGCATGACAAAAACTGTTCAGAGAATAATCTTCCAAAGCAGCTCAGGAAACCAGGCTGTGAAAGAAATGAAGCATGAAATAAACTGATAAGGGCATGAATTCAGCAGGAGCAGTGGTACCACAGTAATGAGCTTGGAGGAGGAAGGGGGGTGTGAGGGGGTGCCAGAGTTAATTGATACTGAGAAAGATGCTTTTAATACTCTAAGGTAAAATGGTAACAGACTTTTCCTAATCTCTCCTTCTTCTGTCCTTAAAAAGGCCTGACTGAGATCTTGTCTTCATGCACTGTATCTGACTGACTTTTCCTAGCTGCTGTGGCCTTGGAGCACTACAATATTTTTCTGTCCACAGAGGAAAGAATGAACTTCCGACAGCAAGAGGAAAAAGCATTATTTGTTTAGGAGACACAATAACCTTCAGAGACAGCAGCACACTTTGTAACCTCATTAATAAGCTCCCGTATCACTCTCTGCCCGTGTTATTTTACAACCAGACAATGAACATTTTGTAAATAAGGAAGGACGTGGAGCAGGCTTGTATATTCCTGTTTGAATCACGCCTTTGTGGAAAGCACTAAATAGCACAACTGTTTCTGTCGGGAAAACACACACACTTCCGAAAATCATGATCATCTTAATTAACTCCAGGGTGATGACATACTACCTGGAAAGGACAACACTTCCCTCAGCTATTTTGGGAATCAGCAGTTCATAGTCCGTGCACAGTGGAACATCAGTTTTATAGGATTGTTCTGCTTGTACATGCAATTACTAAGGAAAAGTGAAGACAAGTAGAGCTGACCTAGATTTTTATTTAGTAGATGTGCTCTCACTAATTTCTCTGCAGCTTTGATGATACTCATGAAAGAGGATATTAGAATAAATTACTCCCCTAAAATAGATGCCCCACTGGTCCCCACGCTGCATGCAAATGAAGCTGTTTAAAGACTTGCCCTCCAGATTTCAGAGACGCATTTTTGCACATGCTGACACACAATGCTGCACTAGATAAACCCTTCCCAATACTTTGAATAGCCCTTCCATATTCTGAATTCCTGTTGTAATTACCATTTTCAAATTTAGGGCAGGCATTTGTGACACGAAATTGCTTTACTTTTTATATCCCCGAAGTTATAAAAGCTCCAGCTAAACACAGTCACCTACATCTATATTTAGGCATCTGAGTACAAACAGCTCAAGTTTTCAAAGCTTGCCGCTCCTCAGCCTCTGCAAGCCCAAGGGCACGTAAGGTCATCAGGATCTTTGTGAATAATGTCACTCCTGACATTTCAGTATTTCAGTGCTGAATACCGAATTCAGCCCCTCGCTCAACATGACCGAGCTGGAAAATGATCCCTTGCTGAGGCACAGTCAGTAATTAATAACACTTGGGGCTTAAGAAATGAGAAATTTCTACAGTGCACCTCTAAAACTGAGCAAGAGAAACACAGGCAGACTTTCCTTTCAGATAACCTCCTCCGCACCACAGCTCGTGTGCCATGTGGGGAAAAGGGGTTAAACAGAACCAAGAAGTTAAATCCCAAAACAAGCTATTCCCGACCACGCTAAGAATCACTTTAAAAAGAAACAAGTATGAGCGGGGCCCCAGGGAAACTCTCCACTGCTACAAACACACAGTCCTTGATTCTATAGCACTGCTCAGCCCCTTCCCCCACCTCCACCAAGCCGAGCCAAAACTTTCACCTGCCACCTCCCAGGACATGACAGTGACACGTGCTCCCCGAGGCCACCATCCTAGGAGGAAGGACAGCCAGAGAGCGGCCAACTGGCCTGGATATGACAAACTGTTGCACTCAGCAGAGAGGACAGTAAGAAGCAGCCATCTCTTACCCCATCGCAGGGACTCGCTAAGGTGCTGGTCACCTGCTGCTCATAGGCAGCCACGGTCTCCGCTGTGCTAGAATGGCTGAAGGGCTTTACAAAGAGGAAATCGCTCTGGTCAGACATGGGCGAGAAACAGGAGGTGTAATTCTGTGCCTGGGAGGTCAAGCCCGCTCCTCCCACGTCCAGGTACTTGATGAAGCCATCTGGCTTCATCTGCCCTCGGAAATGGGAGGCGGGCTTGCGGCCAGTCCCTCGGCAGCAACCCGCCAAGGTCCAGCCGGCACCGCCAGCTTTGAGACACCGGGCGGCCACCAGCCCAAACATCACGCAGGACACAAGGGAGATGCACACCAGGGAGATGATGAGGTAAAGCGTTAGGTTGGTATCCTCGGGAGAAGACTGGGGGAGGTCCAAGGACTTGGAGAAGTCCTGCACGCTGTTTTCCTCCGGAGAAATGATTATGACCACGGAGGCCGAGAGGGACGGGGTGCCATTGTCCCTCACTTCCACCACCAGCCTGTGGGGATCTTCCAACTCCCTGAGAGCCTGTGCAACCCTTATCTCTCCAGAGCGGCGTTCCACTTGGAAAGGCAAAGCCTCAGCAGACTCCTGCAGCTGGTAGGACAGCCAGGCATTGTGGCCACTGTCAGCATCAACTGCTACAATTTTAGTGACCAGATAGCCAGGCTCTGCCAGCGCCGGGATGGCTTGGTGGAAGGCAGAGCCTTTGGGGACAGACGGGTAGACAATGTTGGGAGCATTGTCATTCTCGTCTAGGACAAACACATGGACCACAGCAGTGCTGCTCAGAGCAGGAGACCCAGCATCCTTCACCTCCACAGGCACCTGGAACACCTTGTCCTGCTCGTAATCCAGAGTTCGCACGGTGTAGATGGTGCCATTGTCCTGGTCTATTCGGAAGTAGGTGGAGATGGGTACATCCTGCATCCCATTGTCCAGGATGGAGTAGGACAGCTTGGCATTGCTACCCTCATCAGGATCAGATGCAGACACTGAAAAGACAGAAGTTCCAGGAAGGGAGTTTTCCTGGATGTGAGCAGTATCAAAAGGGCTGGAGAAATTCGGTGCATTATCATTCACATCAGCAATGCGGAGATAAAAGGTTTTTTGTGTGGCCCTCTGGGGGGACCCTGAATCCACAGCCCTCACTGTGATGTTGTATCCACTGGCCTTCTCCCGATCAAGGGGACCACTGGTGACCAGTGAGAAATGCTCTTTAAAAGATGACACTAGCTTAAAAGGGAGCTCTTTTGCTATCTGCAGATGGACATGCCCATTGTCACCAGAATCGCTGTCCTTCACACCAATGAGAGCAATCACAGTGCCTGGGGCTGCATCCTCCTGCACTGGGCTGGAGACAGAGGTCAGCACGATCTCTGGGCTGTTATCATTGATATCAATTAATTCCACTCGCAGGTGACAGTGGCCTTCCATGGCTGGGGATCCCTTGTCCCTGGCTCGAATCGCAATCTCATAAGCACTGGATTCCTCATAATCCAGCGGGGCTTTGGTTCTGATCTCCCCTGTCCAGGCATCTAAGGAGAACAGCTTAGTGAATTTACCAGGTGCATTATTGCTGGTTTTGAAAGAATATTCCACGTCCCCGTTAGGACCTTCATCCAGGTCAGTGACATTCAGCTTGGTGACCAGAGTGCCCACTGGCACATTCTCCTCCAGATGTACCTTGGATATGGGTGGGTCACAGACAGGAGGGTTGTCATTTGCATCCAGGACATGGATGGTAACCTTGGCAGTGCCAGATTTCACAGGATTCCCTCCATCCAGGGCTGTCAATATTAGATGATGAACAGGCACTTTCTCTCTATCCAGTGCTTTTTCAAGTACGATCTCAGGCATTTTAACACCATCTCCTCTCACGTTGATGCTCAGGGCAAAATGCTTGCTGGGGCTGAGCTCGTAGGTGGAGATGGAGTTGGAGCCCATATCCGGGTCTTCTGCTACCTCCAAGGGCAGCCGAGTCCCAGGGTTGGCTACCTCAGTGATCTCCAGCACCACCTCTGGCTTGGGGAACTGGGGCGCGTTGTCGTTCACGTCGAGGACGTCCACCTCAACACGGTGGAGCTGGAGGGGGTTCTCCATGACGAGCTGGAGGTGCAGCGAGCACGTGGGGCTCTGCCCACACAGTGCCTCCCGGTCCAGCCTGCTGTCCAGGAGCAGCACACCTGTCGCCAGGTCCACCTGGAAGTGCCGCTGCCCGCCCTCGCTCACCAGGCGCAGGTTGCGGGCGGCCAAGCTCCGCACCTCCACCCCCAAGTCCTTGGCCAGGTCGCCCACAGAGAAGCCCGGCTCGCGATCCTCGGGCACGGAGTAGTGAAGCTGGGCGCAGCTGGGAGCCGGCAGGCAGGAGAGGGCTGCGAGCAGCAGCGGGAGCTGCCATGGCAAACTCTGTCCCGCGAGCATCCCGTGCCGGGTGTACGAACGGAGCAGCGCGGAGAGGAGCGGCGGCGGCGGCTCCGCGCAGCCTCCCCCTCCTCCCCGCCCCCGCAGCCGGCCCCGGCAGCCGGAACCCCCTCGCCCCGGGGGGGTCCGAGCGGGTTGTGCAGGGAGGAAGCCGCCGCCAGAGCCGCCGGAGCCGGACAGGGAGGGATGGAGGAGGCGGGGGAGGGGGCGAGCGCAGCCCGGCCGGCTGAACCGCTTCTCGATACGCAAAGACACACAAAGTCGGCGAGCGGAGGGGATGGACCGAGTGACAGTTTTACGTCTCTCCACAGCCCCCTCCTCCTCCTCCTCCTCCTCCTCCTCCTCCTTTTTCTCTCCCTCCTCCTCCCCTTCTCCATCTCACCG
>VZTZ01048642.1:24505-39574 GCA_013400955.1 Drymodes brunneopygia | reverse complement strand
CGCTCCGCGCCCCCCGCGGGGCCCGCGCCGTCGGAACGCCCGGCACCGCCGGACCCCGCCCCGGGCCGCTCACCTGGCCGCGGTCCCGCAGCGTGCCGGAGGCGGGCAGGAAAACCCCGCTTTCCCGCGGCAGCGTGGCGGGGGTTGGGCAGGGCCGCAGGAAGGTGAAGTCGCTCCGCTCGGAGCCCGGGGAGAAGCAGGTGCTGTAGCACTGGGACGGGGAGTCGGTGGGACGCAGCGTGACCTCCATGTACTTAAGGGTGCCGTCGGAGCTGAGCTGGAGCTTGGGGCTGGAGTGCTTGCAGAAGTCCCGGGAGGGCGACTCGCTGAGCCAGCAGCAGCAGTAGGGTGAGACGGCGGCGCGGCCCCTGCGCCGGAGGCAGCGGGCGGCCAGGAGGGTGACAGTGGCCAGTGCCACCGTGCTGACGGCTGCCAGCGCGATGATCAGGTAGAAGGTCAGGTCTGGCTTCTCCTTGGCACCAGCAAGGAAATCCTGAGGCTTGAAGCTCTCTTCCAGGGCTGCCTCCTCCAGGGCCACAGTGATGGTGGCAGTGGTGGAGAGCGGAGGGTCACCGTTGTCCGTCACCTGAACAACGAGCTGCTGCACTGGCATATCGCTGTCCTGGAAAGCACGAGCTGTCCGCACCTCTCCGGTGTACAGCGACACGTGGAACAAGGAGGGGTCGGTGGACTGCGGCAGCAGCCGGTACGAGAGCCAGGCGTTGTGCCCAGCATCCGCATCCACTGCTGTCACCTTGGCCACCAGGTAGCCCGATGGGGCAGACAGTGGGACCCTCTGGGGTGCCGGCACATCACTGTCACTGGGGGCAGGGTGCAGGATGGTGGGGGGATGGTCATTCTGGTCCAGCACAAAGATGTAGACGGTAACATTGGCACAGAGAGGGGGCGACCCCGAGTCCCGCACAACCACAGACACCGGCAGAACCTGCAGCAGCTCAAAGTCAAAGGTGCGCTGAGCATAGAGATTGCCATTGTCAGGGTTGATGTGGACGAAGGAAGAGATGGGGGCATCCTGCACCTGGCTACTCTCCAGGGAGTAAACAAGCCGGGAATTAACCCCGTCGTCAGGATCTGAGGCAGAGACGGTGCACAGCAGGGAGCCGGGCGGGTTGTTCTCCTGGAGAAAGGCGTCGTAGGAGGGCTGCGAGAAGCGTGGGGGGTTGTCATTCACATCAGATATATTGAGGAGCAGCGTGAGTGTGGTGGTGAGGGCAGGAGAACCGCCATCCTGGGCGATCAGCTTCACTGAGTACTGTGAGGTAGACTCTCGGTCCAGGCTCTTCTGGGTGACCAGGGAGAAGTGGTTCTGAAGGGACCTGATGGCAAAAGGCACATCGGGGGAAATCTCCAGGCTCACATCCCCATTGGCCCCCGAGTCTCGGTCCCGTACATTGAAGAGCCCCACGACAGTCTCCGGTGGGGTGTCTTCGGGCACCGGATTCAACAGGGAGGTGAGCAGCACCTCCGGGGGGTTGTCATTGGCATCCTCCACTTGCACCTGCAGCACACAATTGCCCTCCATCTCTGGGACCCCTCCATCGTGGGCTCGCACATAGATCTCATAGAAACGTGATTCCTCAAAGTCCAGGGCCCCAGTCACCCGGACCTCGCCGGTGTGGGGATCCAGGGCAAAGAGCCTCCGCACAGAGTCGGAGGTGTGAACCCCAAAGGAGTACTGTGTCTCCCCGTTGGGACCCTCATCGGGGTCGGACGCATTGACCCGGAGGAGCACAGCCCCTACACGTGTGTTTTCCGGGACTTTCACCTTGTACGTGGTGCGGTCAAAGGCGGGCGCGTTGTCATTGACATCCAGGACCTGCACTGTTATCTGCGCCGTGCCCGAGCGCGCTGGGCTTCCCCCGTCCACGGCCGTCAGCACCAGCTGCACTTCTGGCTGCTCTTCCCGGTCCAGGGCACGCTCCAGCACCAGCTCCGGGAAGAGTTTGCCATCCGGCTGCTGCTTGACGTCCAGGGAGAAGTGGGAGTTCGGGCTCAGCTGGTAGGAGCTCACGGCATTAGTGCCCACGTCGGGGTCCTGCGCGCTCTCCAAGGGGAAGCGCGCAGCCACCGTGGCAGACTCGGCGATGCGCAGGGTGCGGTGAGCAGTGGGGAAGCTCGGAGAGTTGTCATTCAGATCCAGGATCTCCACTTCCAGGCGGAAGAGCTGCAGGGGGTTCTCTGTCACCACCTGCACCGACAGCACGCAGCTGGCAGCTGCTCCGCACAGACGCTCGCGGTCCAGCCGCTGGCTCACCACCAGCGTGCCGCTGTCCAGGCGCACGGCGAAGTAGCGCAAGCTCTCCTCTGAGCCCAGGCGCAGCCTGCGACCTGGCAGCTCCTCCACCTTCAAGCCCAGGTCCCNGGGGGGGAGAAGCAGATTTCCCCCCCTCGCTTCAGAGCAGCGCCCAATTGGCCGAGAGCTCCATCCCCTCTCGGCCAGCAGTGGCTCCGGAGGTGCGAGAAGCAGGGGCCCGAGCCGGCAACAGCGGGGCTGCCACCCCCGGCCTTCCCTCTGCCAGCCTGACTCACTTGCTCCGACAGCTCGCTTTGCGTTCACAGGGAAACTGCACGTCCTGGCAGCCTGGAAGCAAGGTACAAGCCCTCCCTGTGTGCGCCCCCTCCACAATGGTGGCTTCACATCATGCCCACAGACAAAGGGCAGCTGTCATGAACGCAGCCCAAAGGACTTTTCATGCCCGATGAAAAGGTGCTTGTTAGAGCCCCGAGGTGCCAGGGGCTCTTCTCTCACCCCTCTTCTCCCCCTCAGCTACTGCTTTGGCTACTGCCTGCACCCCACGATTGCCTCTCTGAGCGAGGCATCATTGCCACAAGTGCCACCACTGGCCAGGAGACCTTATACTGAGACACGGACGCCCACCCCTGCCAGCCCACCCGTGGGAGTGGGAGGCTGGAGGTGGAAAAGCAAAGCCAGGTGAGCCATTCAAAGCCAAAATATAAGTGCTCCCAATGCACACATGACTGGAAGCCACTTCCTCGCCCTGGGGCAAGGAAGGGGGGTCAGTCTTCACAGTACCCAAATCACTGCAAACACACAGAGCCAGACAATCAGGCCACTAGATCACCACAGGATCACAACGCCAGGTCAGGATTTCAAACTGGGAAGGAAGCCCCAGCCTCCCACCTGGCAGACACACACACACTGATACCCTGTGGGAGACACAGCTTTGCAGTCAAACAGTCTCCTGAGGGCAAAAGCGGTGGTCTCAGCCTCCCCAGGGGGAGCAAACAGTAATTTCCTGCTCTCCCTGTCCCAGACGATGCTGGCAAGCTGCAGGCTTTTAGTTCAATTCACATCCCTGCAGAAGCCTTGTGCAGTCACAGAGTCACAGAATGGCCTGGGTTAGAAGGGACCTTACAGATCATCTCATTCCAACCTCCTGCCATGGGCAGGGACACCTTCCACTAAATCAGGTTGCTCAGAGCTCAATCCATCCCAGCCTTGAATATTTCCAGATATAGGGCAGTCACAGCTTCTCTAGGCAACCTGTACCAGTGCAATACCACCCTCACAGGGAAGAATTTTTATACCTGTTATCTAATCTAAACCTTCTGTCAGTTTGAAACCATTCCCTCTTTTCCTGTCACTACATTCTTTTGTAAAAAGCCCCTCTCCATCTGCTGTCCCTGGTGCACTGAAGGCCACCCTGACCCTCCCTTGGGTGCACAGAGACCCTGGGGTGGGGGTCTGCAGCGGTGTGGCAGGCAGGGATCCCAACGCCTGCCTGGGATCCTGCCTGTCCCCACCACTTGGGCACCAGAGGGATCTGGGGAACAGGCGAGAGAGGCTGAGGGCACTTATGCCCGACAGGGGGGACAGNACCCAGCCCCAGCCGCAGAGCAAAAACAAACTCAGTACTTGCCATTTCCAGGCGGGTCGCTGGAGGCTGGCACTCTCCATGTCCGTGCGCATCCGGCCCGGGACACAGCAGGCACTGAGGAACTGCGAATAAATCCCTGGGTCTCTCTTCCACGGCTTAGAAAACAGCTCCGGGGCTCCGGCAGGCTGCGGCTCCAACTGTCAGCCTCCAAGCAGAGGGGGTGGGCTGGGGGAGGGGAACTGAATCACAGCCCCAGCGCGGAGGTGGGANGACAATCAGGCCACTAGATCACCACAGGATCACAACGCCAGGTCAGGATTTCAAACTGGGAAGGAAGCCCCAGCCTCCCACCTGGCAGACACACACACACTGATACCCTGTGGGAGACACAGCTTTGCAGTCAAACAGTCTCCTGAGGGCAAAAGCGGTGGTCTCAGCCTCCCCAGGGGGAGCAAACAGTAATTTCCTGCTCTCCCTGTCCCAGACGATGCTGGCAAGCTGCAGGCTTTTAGTTCAATTCACATCCCTGCAGAAGCCTTGTGCAGTCACAGAGTCACAGAATGGCCTGGGTTAGAAGGGACCTTACAGATCATCTCATTCCAACCTCCTGCCATGGGCAGGGACACCTTCCACTAAATCAGGTTGCTCAGAGCTCAATCCATCCCAGCCTTGAATATTTCCAGATATAGGGCAGTCACAGCTTCTCTAGGCAACCTGTACCAGTGCAATACCACCCTCACAGGGAAGAATTTTTATACCTGTTATCTAATCTAAACCTTCTGTCAGTTTGAAACCATTCCCTCTTTTCCTGTCACTACATTCTTTTGTAAAAAGCCCCTCTCCATCTGCTGTCCCTGGTGCACTGAAGGCCACCCTGACCCTCCCTTGGGTGCACAGAGACCCTGGGGTGGGGGTCTGCAGCGGTGTGGCAGGCAGGGATCCCAACGCCTGCCTGGGATCCTGCCTGTCCCCACCACTTGGGCACCAGAGGGATCTGGGGAACAGGCGAGAGAGGCTGAGGGCACTTATGCCCGACAGGGGGGACAGTGACAGGGACCGCATCCTTCCGGCGAGCACAGAGACAGTGAAGGTGCTGCAGTGGAGGGTCCACCCTCCCGTCTGCAGCAGCTCCCTGCCTTTTCTAAGCCGTGAGGCGGGACCACCCTGCTGCCAGTCAGGGAGAGACACTGGGAAGAACGTTATGAATGGTGAAAAGACTGCCCGGGTCCCACCTACTGCCGGCACCGGAGGAGGGGAGAAACCGTGCTTAAAGAGACAATGCGGAAAAACACTGGACAAGGGATTCCCCAGCACACAGAGACCGATTCCTGCTTTTACATACTCATCCCCCCAGGGCTCCTGACGGTGCCACCGGCAGGAAGCTGTCACAGTAACCTTGGCTCTGGAATGTGCCCTGTCCCCATCCCAGGCCCCGGATAGTGCAGTTGGGTCACCTTTCCACTGAAAATACAGGGTGCTGCGCCCCTGGGAATGGGTTTGGTGGTGCTGCAGTGCCTCAGCAGAAGCCCCCTGCAAAGCCCGACATAGCCCGGGAGAATCCACTCAGTGTCCTGAGATGGCTCGGTCACTGAGGACCCGGAGCAAAGCCTTAACACAGGGGAACCTGCTGCTGCTGGGGTCTGTCAGAGCCTGGGACGGGGACAGTGTGACAAGGCAGGAGGGATATGGGGTGTTTAGGATGGAGAAGGAAATGTTCCGTATTCCACAGGTCAGAGATCATCCTGTGGAAAGGCACCAAGCCAGACAACCTAGGGATCACTGGAGACCTGCAGGGTAGGATCCCTCATGGTAGGACACTCCACCTGCCACAGACAGGGCCAACACCCCTCCCACTGCATCAGTTTTGGGGCTGGCTGTGCCCTGCAGAACAAAGAGGTGTAAAGCCTTTGCAGGATTGATACAGTCTGTTGTCACCACAAAGACTGAAAATCCAGGGCCCAGTGCCAGCCCAGCTGATTTCTCACTGCCAGTGCCTTTCCAGTGCAGTACTAGGGAGCAGGATGGAGTCGTGGCTGGGGCTCAGGCTTGCTGCCCTCCTTCCACCCACCACTCTCAAATCATTTATTGCCCTCACCACCAGAAGCATCTTGTCAGGACATTTTTGTGGAGAGGACATCCTTGTCCCCAGCCACAGCACAGCCCACACAATGCAGAAGAACACTCGCTCCTGCAGCTGCTGCAGCCATTCTCACCTGCCACAAATAAGAAAGTGCTGAGTCTGAGCAGTGACGCAAGCAGGGAGAGAAAAAAAAGGCACAAAGTAATTCTGAGAGGTTTCTGCCTCTGTCTGTGATTTGGCCACACTGAGCAGGCGGCACACGCAGCCTCACACCCATGAGCAGCTTCCGCTGCACCTCACTTCCTTCTGCTCTCAGGAACCGGTCGCTCCTACCCACTGCATCCCAGGAAGGACAAATTACCAGCACCAATGACCTTGGAAATCCACCAGATCCACACACACCCTCCACTGGATCCACTACCTGGCCTCACCTCTGAAGACTGAAGCATCCCTGTAATCGAAAGCTTTCAAATGAAGCAGCACAATTCCCATCGGGGGAGAAGCACAGAAGCTGCTGCTATGCGCAAAACGCCTTCCAGCCTGCAGATTGTTCGGTCAGGACATCAGACATCACCCAGAGACAGCATATTACGAACCATGCAGAGCTTCTAATAGGGTTTTTGAACAACATCTGAGTGGAGGACTCAGCACCCTTCTCAGAGCCAAAGTCCAGCTCAGCAGAGCCCTGCAAGCAACTGGGGCAGTCTGCAATCTCACGCCCCCCCAAAGCGAGCATCAGCACAGAATTTCCATGGAAACAAAACCAGAACCCTTCAGGAGTCAAACACAAGAAGCAGCACAGATGGGAAGGACTGCTTTGTGACCACGGCCTGTCAAACAGAGGAACCAGCATCGTCCTTCAGCTTTACGTGCCTCACTGTGAGAGGCGACACACTGACCCCCAGCTCCCAGCCCCATCTGCACCACCACCTCTCGAGCCCCCACCAAGTCACGACGCACTGAGATTATGTTCCCTTGCAGTGGAAGTACTCCTCTTGGCTCTTCTTTTGCTAAGAGAAGGAAATACTACTAAGAACAAACTTCGTGCCAAGGATTAACAAGTGGTTTCAGGCTGACCTCAGCCTCCACCAGTTACTCACGCAAGGCGTAGCCAAAACTGCATCCAAAAGACGTATGATTGCCCACGTGAACAAACTGACTCACCACAGTGCAAAAGTCATCAGGCCTCAGGATGGCTCATTTGACTCCAAAGAACACCTGTTCAGCTGTATCTGAACTCTTTAGGGGCATGGCATGACTGGATGACCCTCCCAACCCCAACACGCAACCACAGGCGTACAGCACAAACAAACCTGCCCAGCACTGGGACATGCCAAGGAAGGAGCTACGTTACCTCGGCAGGTGCGGGGAGCCGGCTGGCAGTGCCCACAATCTGGTGGTACAGCCCTGGCTCACCATTCCTTATGGTGCCCTGGCGGCTCCCCAAGGGGCTGGAGGTGAAGGGCTTTTTACACAGGAGATCACTCTGGCGAGAGTCTGTGGTGAGATAGACCTGGTGGTAGAAGCTGGGCGGCGTGAAGCCACCCCGCACGGCATCAATGTGGTTGAAGGGCCCTGGTGTCCTGTACGTGGTGCTCCTGGAGCTGTTGTACAGCTCCTTTGACTGCCTCCACTTGTAGCACTTGAAGATGCCCACGGACAGCATGGTGATGAAGAAGGCTGCTGACACCAAAATCACAGCCAGGATGAGATAGAAAGTCATGTGTCTCCTGGGATCACTGGCAGGCGCCACATCAGTGAGGTCAGTGAGCACCTCCTTGACTATCTCGGCCACAGAGATGGAGACGGTGGCACTGGTGGACAGCACAGGCTCCCCATGGTCTTTCAGCAGGATAACTAAGGTGTGCTCGGGAGCATCATCCTCGCGGAGCTGGCGGGCCGTGAAGATCTCCCCATTGTGCAGCCCTACCGAGAAGAGGCTGGGGTCAGTGGCCTGCAGCAGGGTGTAGGAGATCCAGGCGTTGTACCCTGCATCCGCATCCACCGCCACCACCTTGGTGACCATGTGCCCAGCAGGAGTGCCTGGTGCCACCACATCGGCATAGGTGGCAGTGGTGTTGGGGTGAGGGTACAGCACTGTTGGGGCATTGTCATTGAGGTCAGTGACAAACACACTGACTGAGACATTGGTGGCCAGAGGCGGAAGGCCACCGTCCTGGACCTGCACCATCATGCTGAACTCCACCTGGTCCTCATGGTCCAGGGAGGTGAGCAGGTAGAGGGTGCCATTCTCCCGGTTGATGGAGAAGAGGTGGCCAAAAGTGTGGTCACCTTGCAGAAGGGTGTAGGAGAGCTGGGCGTTGCGCCCGAGGTCCGGATCTGTGGCGCTCACATTAAGGATGGGGATGCCAGGAATGTTGTTCTCTGGAACATAGACATCATAGGAGTCCTGGGACGACTTGGGTGCATTGTCATTGACATCAGACACCTGCACCAGGATGTGCTTTACTGCAGACAAGGGTGGTGAGCCCGAGTCCTTGGCTGTGATAGTGATGTTATACTCTGCTGCCTTTTCCCGGTCCAGAGCTCCTTCTGTTTTCAATGTGTAGTAATTTTTGAGGGAGGAGCTGAGCATGAACGGGATTCCAGGGGAAATAAAGCAGTTCACCTGGCCATTGTCGTGGGAGTCCAAGTCTGTTACACTCAGCAGAGCTACGACTGTCCCTGGGGCTGCATCTTCAGGCACAGGGCTGTACACAGAAGTCACTGTCACCTCTGGAGCATTGTCATTCACATCCACGACTTCCACCAGCACTTTGCAATGAGCCACGCCAGGAACGGCTCCCTTGTCCTTAGCCTGTAAGTAAATCTCATACAACTTTGATTCCTCATAGTCCAGCTGTCCCTTGACCCTCAACTCCCCAGTCGCTGAGTCCAGAGAGAAGAGTTCTCGTACCTTGGCGGGGGTGTGGCTGCTGAAGGAGTAGACGATGTCTCCATTGGGCCCATCATCCAGATCGTACGCACTGATCCTGGCGACCAGGGTCCCGCTGGGCGTGTTCTCCCTCACACTCGCCTTGTAGGTGGACTGGTTGAAGACCGGGGCATTATCGTTGGCATCTACAACGTCAATGTGGATCTGCACATGGGCCGACCGAGGCGGGCTGCCTCCATCCAGCGCAGTCAAGATCAAATTCAGCTCCTTTTGCTCCTCCCTGTCCAACTCCTTTTCTAGCACCAGTTCCGCGTATTTGCTGCCGTCCACCCTCGTCTGCACGTCGAGCGCAAAGTTCGGGTTAGCGCTGAGCTGGTAGGTCTGCAAAGAGTTAATTCCCACATCGGGGTCTTGCGCGCTCTCTAGCGGGAAGCGCGCTCCGGCAGCCACTGACTCACTGATTTCCAGCCGCGCCTGGCTGCTGGGAAAAGCCGGGTCGTTGTCATTGATGTCCTGGATCTCTACGGTGCCGCTGTACAGCTCGAGCGGGTTTTCCACCACGATCTCAAAGCTGAGGGAGCAGGGAGAGAGCGCACCGCAGAGCTCCTCCCGGTCTATCCTCTCGTTCACCAGCAGCGCCCCGCTCGTCAGATCTACCCCGAAGTACTTCTTGTTGCCGCCGGACACCACCCGCAATCGGCGCCCCGGCAGCCGCCCGAGGTCCAGCGCCAGGTCGGCTACCACATTTCCCACCGCGGAGCCTCTCCGCGCCTCCTCGGGGATCGCATAGCGAATCGCGGCGGAAACCCAGTCGGAAACGCCGAACAAAAGCAAGAGGCTCAGTACCTGCCCCGTCGTCACCCCGCGGCTCCTCACAGCAACGCCGTTCATCGCACAGGACGGCCGCGCTCTCCGCTTCGCCCCCCCGCCCCGGCTAGTAACTCTCAGCTCGCCCCGTCATGCCGCTGCCCAGCGGCCCCGGGAAGCGGCGGCGGCGGCGGGGAGCCGGGCATTGCTCGGCGGGCTCGGCGGTGACTCACTCGCAGAGTCTCTCTGAGACCGTCTGCGCCTCATCCCGGCTCCGAGCGGGGCCGGGCCGCCAGTTCCCCCCCGCTCCATCATTGGCCGACAGCGGCACACAGAGTCCCGTCCAATAACTGCACAGAGCGCAGGGCGCCCGAGCCCCGCCGCCGCCGAGCCCCGCCGGAGGCAGCGCGGCGACCTCGGCCCGAGGACAGCGGGACTCCAGCGGGCAGAACCTGAAGGGAGAGCACAGGCCTGCGAGAAATCCCGATATAAGCAAGGGCAGGCGGGGGGAGCGCTGGCAGGAGCAGGGTAGATCGGGCACAGGGGCTGCACATGCGGGCAGGAAGGTGTAAAAGTTGGCAGAGTGACGCCAAAAGGGGCGATACGGAGATGTGGGGTGTTTGGGGTGTGTGTCCCCGGAACAACTCGTTGGAATGAGGCAGCAGGAGTAAGAAGGGGAGGTGGAGAGGGCGGGAGGATGAGTGGGGAGGGTCCTCCGGGGTACGCAGGGTGCCAGGGAGAGCCAGCATCGGCATGACGCGCCAGCTCCCAGTGTTTCCCAGGACCTTCAGGATTCCGGTCTTCCCACTCAAATGCTTGGCCAGCCCCTTCCTAGGAGGAAGCCCCTTTCAAGGCGTCGCGACGTCGCTGCTCAGTGTCCCCCCAAAGCAACGTCGCCGGCAAAGCGACACTGGTTTCGTGCTGCCGAGTTACGAGCAGCTTCTCCGGCCGCAGCACAAAGTCTCACCGCGGGGCGGCTCCCGACACAAGATTTTCAGGAGCATCGCCCCTCCTGCGGGATCCCCACTGCCACTACTATCTCAGTAGGTACCTTCCCCGACAAACCGCAGAAGTCTCGGTTTAATACGCCCTCCTACTCTCGCCACCTCCCAGCTTGCTCGCCGGCACTTCTTTCCACCAGCCAGAATTAGGGAAATCACACTCTGCAACATGCAGGTTCACCGGGGTGGGAACGGATCCCATTGCCGCGCAGGAACTGCCCGGCAGGTCACAGCACCGGCAGTGCCTGATCGAAAATCAGCTATTATCAGCCTTTGGGTTGTCGTTGCTGTCATCAACAACTCGCGTTATGTCGGGTTTTCCGACTTTTCACACACTCATATGGATAAAATGACCGAAATTCCGGCGCTCGTCGTCTGTCACCGTCACAACTGCTCGGCTGTCACGGGGTAATGGAAAGAGTATGAGGAAGTTTGACAAGGTAGCGCCAGAAACCCTTTGAAAACCCGGCTGTGACACAGCACCCAGGTGTCATCCCACGGCCGAGACTGACAGGAAGGCACAGCGATGTCCGCCAAAAACAGGGCTGGAAATCAGCGCCATTCACTTATGGAGCCTCTCAAAGCCCTGCAGAACTGGCTCGGAAACTTGCGGCGGGTTATTTGTTACCCCGCTAATTGTGGTGGCTGAGTTCGTTGTGCAGGGGCTGCAAACCACCCGCGTCAGGGCTGGACAGCGACAGTCGCCAGAGCTAGAGGGATCTCGACTCTGCGTGTTCTCGCCCCGCACAATCCTAAAAGCTGCTCGTGGGATCCACGCAGAAACGCAGGAGTTCTGCACTTACATGAAGAATCGGCAATATCGAAGGAGTCGGCGCAATCTGTCCTATCTACACGCTCAGCTATTTCCTTTTCTCCTGATTAATCGTTGCCTTAAGATAATCTTTATCAGTGCTACTTATCATTCTTATCACCTGTCCACAGAATGCAATAAAAGTATAGGGTTCACACAGATAAAATCCAGTATTAGTCATCTAACGTTCTCCAAGCACTTGTTTTCTCACAGGAAACCAAATCCCAATTATATTTCTTTCTCTCTTACATATAATCTAAAACCAAGAATATCCACAGCTCTCTTACACACAAATCTTGAAATACTCTTCGGAGACTTGTTTTCTTTGAAATAAAATCTGAATCCTTTTTCCAACCACTGTAAACTCTGAATCCTTTTTTTCAACCACAGCCCATTTCGTGTTTTTTTCTAAACGCGGTTTACGGAACAATTTCTCTGACGTGGGGACCGCAGTTCCCGAGTAATTTCCTTTCCTATGAGTGCACAAACCACCCGTACCAGAGCACCTTGTACCTTTAATGCCAGCAGTAGTGGGATGGCCCAGCAGAGGAAAGATGAGTAGAAAAGAGATCTGAGGAAAGGCATAGAAGCAGAATATTTCCGTCTACCGTATTTCGATTAATCTGGAGACACTACATCTCCTCCACCTTGATGGGAAGCCTGAATATTGCAGAGAACGCTTCAGAGCACGTGAAAGCGCCTTTTGGAGGGAGAGGAGTGGAGAAGTACGACAGCTAAGGGGGAAGACGCCTTCCCCTGTACCAGGAATTCCTTCGGGGACGGGTTCAAGCCAAATCCCAGCCCGAGCTGCTCACTTCGGCATTTTTTCCGACTCCGTTGAGGCTCCAGAGAAACCGGTGGCAGCAGGGAACAAAAAGCTCCTTCTGCTCGATGGCAGGCTTGGAGCTACACTAAAGCACCAGCTCCGGTTCTACAGAAGGAGGAAAAAAGTTAAGTTGCAGGTGTACACTTTATGTTAAAGGGGTTCCGAGCACTCAAGAATCGAGCTTGCCAGAAAAGGACAGAGCTACAGCCTGGCTGCCCCCGCTGAGTAAACACGGCGGGATAGATCACACATCATTATCACATGAAAGCGCCCAAATGTGGCTGGGACAATTAAAGGTCACTAACTCAAGGCTAAAGGGTTGTCTCAGCTTGAACTCCACCACACTTTTCTTCCCCCACCACGCCCCCGCGAGTCCACCTTATCACTCCGGTGCGGTGAAACCCGCACCTGTCTGTCCTTCTCCAGGACAGGCAGAAATACCGACAACTTTTGCGTTGCTCCTAGGGTAAAATCAGCAATTTGCGGATAAGACTTGGCAGGTCAAAATGATGAGTCAAGATCTCTCATACACACCCACTCACACCCTCATGTCCCTAAGCTATTGATCAGTGCGCCGGAACGTTCAGATCTGCCGGCTGCCCACTGATCACCGACGGCAGAACAGAGGAAAAAAATATTCACACAAACCCACAGAGAGGGACCATAGGACAGAAGCTCACCTGTGCAGAGCTCCCGGGGCTGGGAGGGTCCTTCCCGGAAAGAGTTCCTGAGCTGGGATCACAGGACAGAAGACGGGCAGACAAGGATGCCGTCCCTGGTCTCAGGAACGTGAAATCCTTCTGCCTGGACTCGGAGGCTAAACACACCTCGTAGGAATAGGGCAAGGGCAGCGTGCTGCTGCAGTAGTTGTACGGTGCTTTTGATCCCAAGGTGGAATACAGTTCCTTATCAGAAGTTATAAAAATGGGAGGGCTCCTCGACCGTCGCCATTTGAAGAAAAAAACAAAAATGACCGTGGAAACGAAAAACAAGGACACGACGACGAGCGACACAACAAGAATGAGGTTCAGATCAGATGCCAGCTCGGATACAGCGTCCCTGTCGCTGAGCCCGGGTAGCGCCTCGTGCAAGCTCTCGGCCAGCACCACGTGCAGCGTGGCCGTGGCCGACAGCGCCGGCTGCCCGTGGTCCTTCACCACGGCCACCACACGCTGCTTGGCCGCGTCCCTCTCGGACACGGCGCGCGCCGTGCGCACCTCGCCGCTGTGCAGCCCCACGCGGAACAGCGCCGGCTCCGACGCCTGCACCAGCTCGTACGACAGCCACGCGTTGCGCCCCGCGTCCGCGTCCACCGCCACCACCTTGGCCACCAGGTAGCCGGCCTCGGCCGAACGCGGAACCACCTCGAACGGCGCCACCGCCGGAGCCTCTCCCGCCGCCGCAGCACCCGCGCCCTCTCTTGGAGCCGCCGCCGGCCACAGCACCCTGGGCGCGTTGTCGTTGCGGTCCAGCACGAAGACGCGCACCGTGGCCGTGGAGCTGCGCGCCGGCGCGCCGCCGTCCTGCGCCCGCACCGCCACCGCGAACTCGCGGCACTGCTCGTAGTCCAACGAGCGCTGCGCGTACAGCGCGCCGCTCCGCGCCTCCACCGACACCAGCGCCGCCGCGCCCGCGCTGCCGCCCGCCAGCCAGTAGCTCACGCGCCCGTTTGCGCCCGCGTCCGCGTCCCGCGCCTGCACGCGCACCACCAGCGCGCCCAACGCGTTGTTCTCCGACACGTACGCGCTGTACGCCGCCTCCTCGAACACCGGCGCGTTGTCGTTCACGTCCGACACCTCCAGCACCAGCTCCGTGCTGCTCCACAGCGCCGGCCTGCCCCGGTCCCGGGCCACCACCGTCACGCGCTGCTCGGACGCCTGCTCGCGATCCAGCGCGCCCGCCGTCACCACCTTGTACGAGCCGCCCGACGACGCCACGATCGACAGCGGCGCCTCGCCCGACAGCTCGCACGACACCTGACCGTTCTCGCCAGAGTCTGGGTCCTCCACGTTCAGCACGGCCACCACGGTGTCAACTGGCGAGTTTTCGGGCACGGGACTCGACAGCGATAGAACCGTGATCTCGGGCGCGTTGTCGTTCACATCCAACACCTCCACC
Source organism: Drymodes brunneopygia (assembly GCA_013400955.1). NCBI lineage: Eukaryota > Metazoa > Chordata > Aves > Passeriformes > Petroicidae > Drymodes > Drymodes brunneopygia. The sequence continues at coordinate 25,175 of VZTZ01048642.1, read as the reverse complement.
TCCACCTTGGAATGCGCCACCAAACCGCCACCGTCCCTGGCTTCCACCAGCAACATGTAGCGTCGCGTGTCCTCAAAATCCAGCTCCTCCTGCAGACTGATCGTCCCGCTCTCTGCGTCCACCATGAACTTCTGAAGTACTTTAGCCGGCATTTTCCCGAAGCCGTAGGTGATGCGAGCATTGCTTCCGGCGTCGGCATCGGAGGCAGAGACGTTCAGCACACTCAATCCCGGAGGGGCGTCCTCGCGCAGGCTGACGCGGTACCGGTCCTGCGCGAACACGGGTGCATTGTCGTTGGCGTCGGTGACGTTGATCCAGAGCTGGGCGGTGCCACTCCGGGGCGGGTCGCCGCCATCCAGCGCAGTCAGTAGCAGACGCAGGCTCGGCTCGCTCTCTCGGTCCAGCGAGCGGCGCAGAACCAACTCAGCCAACTTGCTGCCGTCCTGGCCCTCCTTCACGTCCACGGCGAAGTACCCGTTGGCCTCCAGCTCGTAGCCCTGAAGTGAGTTGATACCCACGTCCGGGTCTTCGGCCACACCCACGGCAAAACGGGCGCCGGGAGAAGTGAACTCGTTGATCTCCAGCTGGAAAATTTCTTGCAGGAAGCGCGGCGCATTATCATTCACGTCTTGGACGTCCACTTGGACGCCGAAAATGTTCAGCGGGTTGT
>VZTZ01048640.1:0-11927 GCA_013400955.1 Drymodes brunneopygia | reverse complement strand
ATTTATATTCACTTGGCAAACACTTGAAAGACTTTCTATCTGATGCATTAGTGAATGTCTGAGGGGGAAAAAATGGATCCTGGATAGATTCATACCAAGATATCATTATATTGCATGCAATCACAACCACATTGATGATATATTATATTTCTGTTGTTCTGTGTTTGTGCTACACTATGAGTCTATGGGATGGAAAGGACAAGGATGTGGCTTACAGAAGCTGTTTATTTCAGGATGACCTGTGTAAAGGATTGCCATCTGTCCATGGCATGTGGTTCATATCAGAATGTAGGGAAGGATAGAAGTACTTTTTAAGTGGGTGAGTGGCAGGTTCACATCTGAAACAAGTGCTAAAGGAGCACTTTTGTTAAGTAGGAATGGAAACATGGCCTCATGGACCAGCCTTTGGATAGCAAAACAGGACATCAGCTACTTTGTTCCACTTGCCCCTGGCACAGTATTTGCATATGAATGAACTGTCTTGAATTTAAATATAAGCCATCCAAAAGAGCTGGTGCTCAGTCCAAGCAAAATAAATAATTTCCCTGAGATCTGAAGAGAAGGTAAATTTATTCATAAAATTATGACTGTGAATTGTGATTCTGCCACTTATATTTGAGTGTTGAAGACAGCAGTCAAATTTCCCACTGTGACACAAACCACTATTGACAACAGAGAAACGTGTCTATGTGAAAAGCTCTCTGGCATGTCTGCTGTCATAAAATTTATGGCTGACTTTAAGACAAAGAATGTTCTGATTATAGGCACTTCTTGGAAAGGGTGAGTGAAAAAAATTATTAATTCTATTTGTATTTTGCATTTCAGGGAACAAGACAGCCTCATCCAAAACCCAGTTAAGCAAAATATTATATTCCAATTGTTTTCACTGAATGCTGGGACTCAAGGTCCTCAGAGACTCAGATGCTACACACTCCAAGGAATATACAATTCCTGCCCCAAATAATTTGCAATATAAACCTCTGAACCATTAGTGCATAACTGAGACTTTTTTTTAAACCTACAGATATCAAAGCAAATAGTTGCTAGTGCCTGGAAGCTGAAGACAGTAGCAACATTTGAAATCAGAAAAGACAAACAAAAGATATCTCTACTATTCACCATTGAGACTTTAAGGAAGTAAACAGAATCATCATTAAATCTTGTCAAGCAAAGTCCTTTTCCACATATAAATTTCAACATTCCAGCCCAGATCAGATATAGGTGCTGATGCTGTCACCCTAAAAATTAACCCCAAATTCTGCCTTGAATATTCTGAGTTCCCTGATTTTGTTTTCCGAGAAACATAGGATGATTTGGGTTGGAATGGCTCTTTCAAGATCATTTAGTCCAACCCCCAAAGTGGGTTGGACATTGTCCCTAGTCACCCTTTTCAAGAGAGGGAGTTTTATAGCAGACGTATCTCCAGGGACACAGTGGGCAATATTGCAGGGACTTGAACAATATGACACATTGCTTAATGTGTTATAGGTCCAATCCCACAAAGTTTTGGAGGGAGATAGGAAGACAGGTCAGGTACAACCGGTATGTATGTCTGGACACAAAATGTCTTTCCAGTGCCAGTATTTGATAGGGTTAGGTTGGTCTGCACTGCTGGTTACAAGTTGCTCTGTTCAAAAGTTCAAGAACTGTGAAATAAAATAATACTCAAGAAGTCCTGTTAAACACACAGCAAATGCATTCCTGATTTTGACGGTGTATATCACATAGATGGTAACCACTGGAAAAGAAATGTGATGTACACTCTTGACCATTCAAGCCAATTTCCTTTTCTTGTTGGTTTTTTTCCCTCATTTTTTTAAAAATTATTTTTCCTTTTTTAATGCTGCTTCTGAAAGCAGACACCAAGTCACCTCAGCCACCAGGAAACAAGTGGTTCTGATTTTTCTTCATTGTTAGTTGGATGTTTGTGGTTTTGCCGTCCTGGTTGTTAAAGTTCATTCAAAAGCAGCCCAAGATAAACATCCAAAGGATCTTTTGACATTCACCCATTTTTAACATTTCTTTCTCTCTCAGTAAAAGCTTTTATACCAGGCCTGCAGGGACTGAAAGACGTGGTCATCTCTGTGTGCTTCAAGAGACACAGGAGGGTTGTGTGAACTCTCAGTTAATGAGAAGGAGGGAATCCTGAGCTCTCCAAAGGACTTTGAACTTGCCCACTGATCACAGCAAACTTTGCTGCTGTATCCAAGTGGCTGCGAAGGGCACAGACGTGCTTAGCACAGGCACAGGATGTGACACCTGCTTTGTGATTCCAACCATCCAACCATGTGAGTCATGCCTTTATTACCTTAAAACTGAATTATTGCTCAGCTCTTCTTCTCTGACCATGCCTATGAAGCACTCTGAAACTGCTTCTAATGAAGTGGTATAAGAAATATTTAATATGGAAACAACAGTGAAACCCACTAAATACAAATTGAAGCATTCCAGGCTAAATTTTTATATGATATTTTTGACTTTAGGTAATACCAGCTGTTGGAGAAGCCTGGTCATTTGTACAGTGCTGTCCTGCAAGAAACAGAAGGAGGTACTGAGGTTCCAAAGAAATAAACATACTTTCCTAGGTAGTGTGAGCCAATATTTCTGTTACTGAAGCTCTAAAAGCTATAATACACGTACACTTTCATTGAGAGATTTCTAGGATAAAAAAAAAGAAAAAAAAAGCTCTGTAAATAGGGATTTTATATAAATAAATAGAGCATCTATCATAATGTTTAGACATTTGAAAACAGAGAAAATGTCTACTGAACTTTGGAAGAACGTGACTTTGAAATTATCACTTGAAGAAAGGACATTTACTTTCATTTGGACTGCCATTGGACTTGGGCATCAAGAGTCTAATCCTGTGTCTATCCAATGTTTTCTCTCATCAAAATGTTCTCAGCACTTAAATGAGTCTAGTTTTTACAACCCCTTTCACTAACCTTGGTCAAGGTGCTAATTCATGCAATGACCAGATGGAAGGAACTTGGAGTAAGCAGGAAGTCCAAAAATCTCCGTTTCAGCTGCATCCTGTTATACCTGTATCCAATGCTGGAGCTGAACACACAAATTCCAAATATTTGGAAGAAAAATCTGTCGCTGGCTCAGGGATGCTAAAAATGCCAGGGCAACCATTTTACTCATCTTATTGCTACCACCTGGAATTAAGCAAATTTTCTGACTCTGTTTTCAGCTTAGATANAGGAAAAGGAAAAGGACAAGGAAAAGGAAAAGGAAAAGGAAAAGGAAAAGGAAAAGGAAAAGGAAAAGGAAAAGGAAAAGGAAAAGGAAAAGGAAAAGAAGAATAAAAAAAGAAAAAGAAAAAGAAAAGAAGAAGAAAAAGATTGGCTGGCCTCAGAGCTTCTAAAGGGAAAGTGAGATCAGAAATCCTAACTCAGACTGGCTGTTTATAATGACTGCTACTGAAACTGTTAATTCAAAGCAGTGCCCTGAAAATATCTATCAGTCTTATCCTCCCTGCCCATTTAAGGGGAAAGAATGAAATCCCAACAAGTTATTGGGGAGCAGTCCAAAAGTTTCATCTCTCCTCTCTGCACAAGCCAGTATGCCTCAGAAATAAAGACCTCAAATGACAAAATGACTCCTTCTTTTTCTCTTCTAAATAAATCCATCCTCTTGGTGCTAGAATGAAGGACAAAAATATCGTCCCTCATCCTGAATGCAGCAGAACGCTCTGATCTCTTGCTTACAGAAGATGAATGTCCAGCTTGTACAGAGCAGCAAAATCAGTAACACTCAGTGTTTGCTGAGAGTAACCTAGTTTTGCAGGATCAGACATCTAGCAGCTTTCCTCAGTAAAAGTTTGGGAAATTTAATCTTTGGGAGGCTCAAGTTTGGTACCCAGTGTTGTTCTCAGAGGTGTTCTTTGCCTCAAGAACTGATTCCTGCCAGTAACTTTACCCTGTAAAATAGCGTTTCCTGGTGCATCCTATTGTGACCTAAGTTTATTTTATACAGCACAGTAATTTACAGAGGCCTTTACCTAAGCAAGGCAGCAGGTGGGAGGAGGGTTGAGCAGGAAGAGGTGCTGCAGTGACAGGAAGATGCAGGGCAGTTCAGTAGCTCTTTTTTCTGCTGTCAGCAGTAAGACAGTGACAGTAAGTTACAGCCTGAACATCACTAAGCACTACTGACCCCTGCCAGGCTGAATTACCTTCTAGGGTAGCCTTCAGTTCTGTTCTGGCTAATAAAAATTATATTTTAGGACCATACAAGGAAAAAGCATTGATAGAAATGTAACATAAAGATCCTGTGATTAAACATGCAGCTGAATATGAGCTTGTGCAGGTTTCCTAACACAGGTGCAGCTTCACACATCTCTTGGATATCCTGCTTTTGGAAGCAAAAAGAATAAAACTCTCCCCTACACTACACTGACATGACTCAAAAACAAGGACCTTGACATCAGGTTCATTATACAATGGAAGCATTTCCTATTTGTATTCTAATGTCTAGCTGTCTGCTTGCCTGTAAAACAATGCCTGCACTATCAAATTTGTGTCCTTCTTGCATCTAGGGAGCCAGCATTAGAGGATACATAAATCATGACATGGTCCAGTAGCCTATTAATTTGAGGGAAGGAAAGGAAATTTATTTAATTAAGCAAGTGGCATACTACACTGCTGTTACTCAGTCAACTGACATTTTTGTATTAACTATTGAGATTCAAATGCTTCTGAATTTCAACAGAAAACACATTTCCACCAGGTCTTCATGCTGTCTTCTCTCAGAAAAGTCAGAAGAATATTAGGGTCTTGTTTTCTTTAACATATAACCCAGGACAGATGCCAATCTTTTCCTCCATCCACTCAGAACCTCAGTCAAATCAGTGCCTTTTACATGACTTTACCTGTGTTTTTATCTATAGCTTCAACATTTTCAAAGGAGATCCTCACTAATGATAAGTTCTGTTCTAATAGCACAATGCAACCTTAGAGTTTTAAACAAAGAATAGTCTCATTGAATCTGACAGCTTTCCATTGCTTTAAATCTGAAGCAAGACAGACCAAAATATGTTCCTTCATGTGGAGGCTGTGGTTAATTATCGGAGATGCACAGATATTTATCTGAGAATATTATTTAGTCTTTACCATTTACAGTAATGTTTTGAGAAGTAAGAGCCTGATTCATTCCTGTGCAACCTCCTTCTATGACTGTGAATCTATTAAATCTTTTTTGTGCTTGAACATTTTGGCTCCATCGACAAGCTGTTTTTATTGCTTTCTCNATTTTTAAAAAAAAAAAAAAAAAAAAAAAACAAAAATCAAAAGGTTGTTTTGGGGTTTTTGTTTGCTTTTTTGTTTGGGTTTTGAGTTTTTTTGTTTGGTTCATTGTTTTTTGGGTTTTTTTTCCAGCTATAGATATACCATATAATTGCAAGCTCTTTTACAAATTGTAACTGCAGTGCTTTCCTCCTATCCTATTCCCTGATGGTTTTTTTCCATAAGACTTGCAACAAGCTCAAACAAGATAAACACTTCACAGGATACAGAGAACTCTTTGAAAGAGTCACCTCATGTTTGGAGGTGTGACACAGGATCACAGAAATATTTCACCATTAACTTTGCAAAGATTCACATTAATAAAGAAGCAATTTCAGTAACACTCCTTCAGGGTACATTTTGCAAGTGTCTTACATAATGATAAAATTAGGCATGCAATTCTTCATTTGGGTTATCTGTAGAAGCCCCAGTCACCTTTCAGAAAGACAAGTTTCAATAAACACTGTGTCAATGCCTGCTTATGGAACTAAAACTTTTTTCCTATTCTTTCTTTAAACACGTCATGTTTCCAGGACTCTTTGATGTGTTTTTCTCCTTAACAGCAGTGGAGCTATGGGGAATAAAGACTTCAATAAAGACTCCATTTAGGCCCATAATACAGCAGAGATCATGCTGCAAGTGAAAGTTGTTTATGCTACTACCTCCCAAATTTGAGGAACAGAAAAAAACAAAACTAGTGAGGGACAGATCTCATCCCCTCACATGATGTGGGTCAGTGGAAGGCCAAGTTTGACAACTCATCTATGATATAACCTTGAATGGAGTAGAAGAGTCAATTCCCCCTCTTGCCATTTAAAGTTTGCAAGGGGCCAAATCTGCATTCCCCATCATGCTGCTCTTCCACAGAGCTTTGTCCTTTCCTGCCAAGTCTCTAAGTAGAAAAGCTAAGGCACAGCTTTTACAGGCACATCGCTAGCACCGTGTAGGTCCTGCCCTGCACAGCAGCTTGGAAAGTGATGACAATGCTGCAAAGATCAGACACTGAATGGGGGCTGTGTGGGGAACACTGAGGGAGCTGATAGTGTTTAAAGCAGCGACATTCCCCCAAAGATTTAGGTGAAGAAGCTTGGCATGAACTTAAATAGACAGATGCTTTTAATGATTGTGAAGAGTCGGGAAACTTTTTTCTTACAGTACCTTTTTTGTCAGTGAGGGTTAAAGCAAATAGTCATCCATGATCCCACTGTGTAATTGCTTCCATTTTGTTTAGGCAGTTTAACTTCCCTTTAACCCCTTTGACTACTGTTCAAGATGAAACAAAATGACTTTGATGATCTTAGGCTAGCAATAATAATAAACTCCTCTGGTGTTGTAAACCTCTTTGTGCGAAGGACAGAGAGACTGATTACTTCTCCAAACTGTTTGTGCTTTGTGATTGATAATGACCAGTTGAAATTCCCCTTGTTTCTCCCTGTGTACCTCCATCCAAGGGTTATTTAATCCACTGGCATTTAGGAGGAGTTTACCTCAAGGCATGGTGAGGGTTCAAAGGCACAATGAAGAATAGCTTTCCATAGACAAGTTTTGGGGACAGAGCCTTCCAAAACCTGCAGTCTCCTCACTTGTATTACAATCTGGGAATTCGATCCTCAACTAGCATAAATAACTTCAGTTGAGATGCATTCATTTTATTGCCAAGGTATATCAGTTTCATTAAAGCTTGTTCTGGAGTACTGTTAGCCATTCAAAGACAAAGCTGTACCATTCAAATTATCTCATTACTTTTGGCTGCTGACAGATCTGAGGCATCTCCAGACCACTCAAGCTCCATCAGTGCTCAAACTATCCATACCTGCAATTCCAGCATGACAGCATGCTCTGCAATTACCACAAAGGGCAGGAGGCTAGGAGGAAGACATGCTGTGGCAAGAAACATCTTTTAAAAATATGCAGAGTAAACACAATGCTGAGTTAATTGACCTGATTTGCATTCATAAATAAGGTAAGGTGAATGTAATTATGCTGTGGCCATGGACTAAAGGTCACATGTCATGATTTTTAATTATAAACACTCTAACAGCAGAGCAGCAATGATGCATGGATCTGTGAGGCCATCCATTTAGTAAAGTTTTAAAATCCTCAAACTCCCACAGGTGTGTGAGCATCCCTGGGTAGGGGAGAAAGCAGAAGGGAGAGAGTTCCCTCTCCTTAAAGTCTGTCTTTCATCAAGTCTGCTGTCTGTGGAAACATATTATTAGCCATATTGCGTGGTGAAAATGAAGTTTCCAAAGTAAATTGCCATTAAATTAATATTAGTGCTGCAGATTACCCAAATTCTTCTTTCAAACACGTTTCAAAACCAGAAGAAGGTAAGTTTCTTTTCAGTCTTCTGCCTTTCTGATTCTGTGGCTGTTGCTGCAGGATTTAGCCATTCCTTTCAAGTATGAATGGTCAGAAGTTTTGAGTTTAAAAGAACATGCAAGAATTTTTTAAACATAAAAAAAAGATATTCAGCCAAGTAGCTTATCTTTATTTAGTTATTAGAGTATCTAGTAGGCAGACATATCAACAAATAAATCAAAATAATGTGGAGAAATTCTTATACTCCCACTGCTGATGGATCCACATTGCCCCTACAATGCTGCTGAGTGCATGATTCTGGGATCAGTCTACACTGACCTAAATTTTGCTAGTTTGTGGGACTTTGACTCTGCACAGTTTCTTCTGCTGAGTTTTTTTAACCCTAGGTGGACCACAGTGAACTCCTAAAAACTTGATCAGAAAGAGAATAGTCAATAAACAAAGCAGGGTTTTATTTTATGTTTCTTTCAAGGAAACTCTAGAAAAGTCCATGCCTGGTTTTGGGCTTAAATTTTCTTATTTTTTTGGAGTTACCAGATTTTAGAAAGGAAAAAAAATCTGAAATTTAAACAGCATATGTTCCTCAGCACCCAGGGCTTCACCAATTTGTATAAAGACCTAGAGAAAAAATGTAAACTGCCAACATATATGACACAATAACGACCACATGTGAAGCATGGAATCCCAGAAAAAGAGGAATTCTAGACTGATCTTTTGATTGCATCTGTCTGTTTACTGTTTAATGGGGCAAACTGTTCCCTAAATTTTCGCTTTCCATGTGGATTTAGCAAGATAGGAACTTTAATGTCAAATTCATGCCTGGGGAAAATCCTATCATTTACTGAGTACAGAGTAAGATCCAATACATATTTCACTGCAAAGTGAGATCAATTAATTGTTTGAAATAGTATTCCCATAGCCGTAACATTCTTTACCTGAAGCTCAGACAGGTGCATAATTCTTCCCTGTCTTTGAAAACTTTTAAAGGTTTTTCTTTTGGCACTTGCTTTAAAACTGTAGTCCTCACTGATCACTACAAAAAGGAGTTAAAGCAATAAGACACTACAGAGGGAAAGATCAGAAGAGTATGGTGGTAATTCACAGCAGCAAGTACCACCTCAGGAAGAAGATGCCTCAGCAGACCCTGGATTTCAGTGTTCTTTTGCAATCTGAGATGCATTAAACTGGGTCTTCCACGGTCCAGATCTGACTCCTATACTGAAGTGACTTCAGAAAGGTCATCTTTCAGGTGTGAAGGAGAGTTCTGTACTTTGGCCATCTTTGTGATGATTTCTCACACCGCTTCACACATGTGTCATAAGCCTCCCTGATAAAGTTTTCACACAGGTGGAAAAGATGTTTTCAAGAAAATTCCATTCTCAATCTGAACATCTATTTAAATGCAAGCAGATTTTTTCCCCAAAAAACACCTAACAAATTAAAACATCTGCTTCAAGGGAATCACAAGTTTATTGCTGTCATAACAAGCTGACATTTGACATGCTGTACTTGGCTGAATTAAAGCCACAGTACACCATACTCCAGAGAAGCAGTGCTGGGTTATAGTTTGCTGGAACATCTGCAGAGTAGAAAATGCATGTTAGCTCTCAAGTTCAAAGAGCTCTTGGAACTACATTCTCTAAAAACACAAACTGGAAGATGGCATATGGTTAGCTCCTCTTTTTGTTTTGTTCATAAAGTTGTTTGTGAGATATAAATATACTTAAATCTGATACTTAATAATCTGTCCCTGAAAAGAAACACTATCAAGCCAGGCCAAGTGAAAGATCCTTTTGGTATTATTGTGCTCCATGGGAAAAAAAAAGTGTGTTTGGGGAAAAAGGAGAGAGAGAACCAGATAAGCACTTCCTGAAGTGCTCTTCCAAATAGGACTTTACTGATGGACCAAGGAAGAATTTAATGTATTGCTCTGTTTATGGCTTACTTGGATGATCTGCTCTGCAGTTTAGTTCCAGTTTCCTGTTTGCAAAACAGAGACCACAGTAACTCTCTGCCAGAAAATGCTCTCTAAATTTGTAATGTGAACTGTCAGATCCTCCTCTAGTACCTCAGGAGTGGAGGCTGCATAAACATGGAGACAGAGGGATGGAGGCAAAAACACAGAGAGGGCAACCCACCCTTTTTCTTACTTTGCACTTAATATTTTCAGAGCAAGGTAGAAGAATAGAAAGATTTAACTGTTACTACTGTCTTCTCACTCTGGTATCTCCATCCTCTTTCACAGATTAAGGAGTAATAAGGAAATATTGCTTACCACTACAGAAGCTAGTAGTCAAGTCATCCTAAATCACCAGACTATTTCTAACAGAAAAACCTAAGGGAAGTAATAAATATCAAGCACACATCAAAATCTAACTTTGGGGGGATTTTTTAATAAGGTTGTTCTAGAATTGTTTGAAATTTTTACTTTACAGTGAAAGTCCCTATCCAGTTCAACTCTATTTTGTATTAGCTTAATGGATTATCTAATCAAAAATTTACATATTTGACTCAGATTAGTTAAATAGGGTCTCCATGATGTGGGGAGTGAACTGTCTCAAGGATTTCTGGAAATATTAAATTCTAAATTCCTGCCATGTTTGTTGGACCAATAATATAAATATACACAAAAGCTTTAGGAAAAGACTGGTATAACCCTGTAACTTTTATGTTCTTGACAAAATATATGCATGAAGTCAACTGCACCCTGCTCTATGGTCACTCGTTTTTGCAAAGGTGTGCAGCACCTGAAGGGGAAGAGAAATCCCTTCCAGGGATAGCTGAGGGCCTTCTGCTAAGGTTTAAAACATTGAATGTTTTGGTTTCCACTAATCAGCTGCATCAGTTGTGTATGTGGTTGACTCCTCTTAAATAAAATGAAAAAGTAGGGAGAAACTAAAAAAACAAACAAAAAAACCCAGGTACAAAAAAGACATGAATTCAGCAGCCTGATGCTGAGTCAGAGCTCTCAGTGGCTATGTCTCTTCTAACCAGCCCTTGAAATACTTGGAGAACTGGCAAGCTCAAGACTAATATGGTAGTGACAGCATGCTACATGGAAAACAGAGCATAGACAAAAGCAAACAGGTTGACAAAGCAAAAGATTTATGTTCATATTGTGGATACAACATTTTCACGGTACCCATTGCCTCTTTTCTTTGGATCAACTGCAGGCAGCACTGCATGCTGTGTTGTGACTTGGCTGACACAGCAGGAACAACAACTACTTTAACACTGATGGAAGATAAGGGGAGCAGCTGCTCCCATCTAGACCCAAAGATACATTCCTTTTTTCCTTCCTTTCAAAAATCACTCTCTACCTCTGTTCTGTCAACACTCCCCTACCAAGGGTCAGGGAAGAATTTATTCCACCTCTTTTATCACATACATTCATATGTAGCACTTCATTTACTGAGGTATTTTTTTGCAGGAGATAACTCCTAAAGGTTTGGAAGACTGGGTCTTCTGATCATAAGCTCTGGCTCCTAAAGGTCAGATGCTGCTTGCTTAGTTATGTCAATTTTATTACAGTCACCTCACTTTCCATGTAAAATAGGCATTTGATGATTGATGTTTCGTAATGGGACATTCCTACTGAACTCTTTAAGAAATTCTTTCCCTCCATTCAAGAGTTCAAAGGAAAGAGAAAAATTGAAACAGCAATTGGATAAGATTTATGTACTGTACAGTGAGAAGCCAAATACTCTCCTGTTGAACACAGTTATCTAGCAGCAATTGGGAACAGCATGTGGAAACTGACTTCAGGTATTCTTGGCTTGAAACCACAGTCCATTTTTATAAAACAATGGAAGATAAGGAGAATCAAAAAGACAGACTATAGAACCTTCTAGTTCAAAAGTATAAACTAATTATGCTATTTGAAGCAATACCATAACAAGATATATTTATGTCTACAGTGGAGTTCATTCTTTTAGAGTCTCTAATATGAAGTTTGTGACAAATAATTTCTATTTTCTACCCATTGAAACTGCTATTTCTTTCCATCTGGTTATGGCTGCTAAGAAGTGCATTCACAAAGCCAGCCTCTGGAAATGTATCATTCATTTATAAATTCAGTAGAATAGACATGATTATAATCTCATCTGACCACTTGCATTTTTTACTATAAAAGCAAATTGATCAAAAGGTCAGAACTAATTGACTGCTTTGCCAATATAAGAACAGAAAAAAATTGTTCAACTCTGAGTCATTCTTCATGGAAATTTAGTTACTTCTGTTACTATAATNCTAGAAAAATCAGGGCGACAATTACTTTAGAGTCTCAAATATGAAGTTCGTGACAAATAATTTCTATTTTCT
>VZTZ01048635.1:0-11236 GCA_013400955.1 Drymodes brunneopygia | reverse complement strand
CAGTAAAACCTGTCCCTTCTCCCGGTCCCTGCCCAGGGCCCCCGGCAGCCTCTCCCTCCCCAGCCGGTGCCGCTCTCCGGGCGCTCCCTGCGGGTGCAGACGTGCGGATTGTCCCGGGGGACGTGGGGCAGCGGCGCCGCCGAGTGTGCGAGGAAGGGTCTGCGCGGGGACTGCCGTGGGTGGCAGTGGGTACACGGGGGTCGCCAGGGTCGGGGGCCGGTGGTGGGTGCGCGGGGCCGGGGGCTGGCGGNTGGCGGTGGGTGGCAGGGAGCCACAGCTCACACCGGTGCCAGCGCGTTCCCTGATGCGGCCGGGAGCGAAAGCCGCAGCGGTTGCGGCTGCCAGGGAGTGCTGCCCGCGTCGGGGAGAGACCGTGGCCCCGGGGAAGGTGGCAGGTGCCAACACCTCTGCCAGGAATCTCCCTGCCTTCGTCGGCAAAGTCGGTTACTCAAAGTTTCCGATGGGGCTGACGCCTTCTGACGAAAGGGAGCGGAGCCCTTTCCCTGCCCAGGGAGGGCCGAGGGGCAACACCTCGACCCTTTGATTCCCCAGCCCCCCAGGCTTTCAGACTGCCACAGTTCTGGGTGGCAATGCCCAAATTCCATCTGCACTCCGGTGCCAGTGGCCAGTTTGGCTCTGGGAACATGTGGGGTCCTGCCTGGGGCTGGTCGGATGCTGGAACCGCACCGGTGCTGGTGACCGCGTCCCTCTCAGCTCTGGGACATGCGGGGACCTGCCTGGGGCTCTCCAGACACCAGAGCCACACCGGTGCTGCCACCGCTGCTGTGCCCACGTCACGGCTGGGCTGAGCCCGGCTCCTTCCAAGGGCAGCACAGCCGGTGCCATCCAGCCCGGCACCTCTCTGCCAGGAAAGGGTTGTGGGACCAGGAACAGCTTTCCCGGCCGCAGGAGCGGGGCGGGCAGAGCTGGTGGGAGGTGCTGGCGGCCCCGCAGGTGTTTTGCATGTACATGGCACAGGGATGCCCATCACTGGCAGGTGTGGGCGTGGGCGGCCGCTGTGAGCCCGTGGGGCACAGGAGAGAGCCCTGCGAGGCGGGGACGGCCCTCGCTGCCAGCCCACAGCGCAGGGCACAGCAACTGCCCCGGCTCTCAGCAGCAGCTGGACCCCCCTTTCTCCCAGGCAGAGACCCCTGACTCCTTCTTTCCTCTCCCAGTCCTTCCCGGGGGCAGGCGCAGCCCCGGGGCCTCCCGCCCGTCCCCACCTCTTGGCGTCGGAGCCGGGCGCGATCCTGATCCTGCAAACACAAACAGCATTGCCTGGGCAGATCCGAGCCGCACTGACATCACCGGGCGGAGGGAGCCGGCTCCTGTTGAGACCTCTCCCCGGGCCGGGCAGCGAGCCCAGAGCACGGCTGGGACAGAGCAGCGAGCGTAAGGAAAAGGTGCCGGCGTAGCCCAGGGGCACGGAATGAGCTGGAGGGACACATGGGGACAGAGCTGGGGGCACGGAATGAGCTGGAGGGACACATGGGGACAGAGCCAGGTGCATAGAGGGGCACCTCTCTCGTTGGAGAGGCTGCTCCTGGGGTGGGCAGGGCCCGGCACAGCCCCCGCCGGCACCGTCACGGTGCTTTTCGCTCCCAGCACTTGTTTGCACGGGTGGAGCCGGGGAGGAGAAGGGTCTGTGAGCTCCAGGCAGTGAGACAGAGCTGCTCCACACTGTCCCCACTCGGTGTGACCTCTGCGGAAGGGTCAGTGTGGCACCGGCTCTCCCTGGGGTTCTGCGTGGTGAACACCTCGGGGCAGCCCTGCCCTGGCCGTGTCCTTGCAGCCGGAGATGCCGGGGGGCAGCACTGTGACCCCCCTGCTCGGCTGCGGGAGCTTGGGCAGGCGCGTCCTTGGTCCTCCACAGCACCTGGCGCTTGGCCCGCGGCCTCACCCGCCCCTGCAGGGCCAGTCCAGTCCTGACAGACCCCGCTCGGCACCGGGGCTGGGGCTCTGCCTTAGGGGACGGCGTTCACCAGCGGATCTGCCCCCTGCTCCAGCCCCGCAGCCTCCTGCCGCAGGACGTCCTCCTGCGGGCTGCTGGCACGGACGCTGCGGGCAGGGAGGCTCCTCTGCCGCCGAGTGCCGCGGCCACAGCCCGGAGGCGGCGGCTTGACCGCAGCTCCCGGAGCTCGGCACGCCCGGGCTCCACCACGAGCACCCTCCGAGCTCGCGGTGTTCGCGGCCCGGTGCCGCGGCTGTGGCAGACCCACAAGCTGTCAGGATCCAGTTATTAAAGGTATTAGGAATGCCTCTGCCCGAACTGAGGTGCAAACGAGACCATTGTGCCAAAGTCAATAGTGTGGGTTTTATCTGATAGTAAACATGAGAGAAAGAAATATGCAGTGGGTGGCGGGGAGAGAAGGAGAGTGACAGACACAGAACAAAGAAAACATCAGCATCCAAACGATGCTCCCCAGCTGGTCCTCTTGGTGGTGAAGGTCCCCCCGAAGAGCACAGAATCTGATGGGTTGATTGAGGTCAAGTGGGAAATCCCAGGCACCTCCCTGGGAGGGGGAGTTTGCCACTGGCTCTTACAAGATACTCTGGGTTTGTCACATCATGTGCAGTTCTGTGGTTCAAGGCTTCAGCAATGACTCTGGGGGCACTTCGGGGGTCTTTGATGGATCAAGGCACCCCCTCAGCTGCCTCTCACATGAATGTCCCATAGATGTCCCTTCCCGGGGCTGGGGGTTCCACAGCCAGTTTGTGTAAGGGAGGATGGGTTCACTGCCCCTGAGCAGAGGTTACAGCACACCAAAACTTCCTCCCCCCACCTCGGTTTGGGGGGAAATCTGTGCAAACCTGCTCCCAGCAAATGGCCTGTGGGCTACAGCCTCCCCCACCCTGAAGCAATCCAGAGATGATTCCTAGCACGGCTGCTGAGTTTGGCTCACATTCTTTTCCTTGCTTATTTGTTTACTTCTCCCCTGAAGGATGGGGTTTCCCTTTATCTAATCTCAGAAATTTGACTTTCAGTCCAAAGTTCCAGCCAGGAATGCCATTCCTTAGGGAGGGGTGGGCTTCGACGGCTGCTTTATTCAGTTTTGCTATAATGAGCAAAACTTTATATCAATGTTTGAGGCAGGAACTCTTTCAGTCCCTGACACCAGTGCATCCCGCAGCTTTGTGAGCAGGAGGGCAGCTTTGGGTTTGGTGTAACCTCACCCCAGGTGGCCCTGGGGGCTCTTTGCCTGCTGGCCACTGCTCACTGAGATGGAGCCTCTGCCTTCCTTGCACTGCTTGGATGGGGTGAGAAGGGGGGACAGGCGAAGGACAGGGGGGTTCATGCAGCAGCTGTGTGGGAGGACATGGACCTGCACGGGCCCTGGAATCACAGAATCATGGAATGATCTGGGTGGAGAGGGACCTTAAAGCCCGTCCAGTCCCACCCTGTGACATGGGCAGGGACACCTTCCACTGTCCCAGGCTGCTCCAAGCCCTGTCCAACCTGGCCTGGAACACTTCCAGGGATGGGGCAGCCACAGTTTCTCTGGGCAGCCTGTGCCAGGGCCTCCCCACCCTCACAGGGAAGGATTTCTTCCCAAAATCCCATCTAACCCTGGCAGTGGAGAGCCATTCACCCTTGCCTGTCCCTCCATGTCCTTGTCCCCAGACCCTCTGCAGCTCTCCTGGAGCCCCTTTAGGCCCTGCAAGGGGCTCTGAGCTCTCCCCAGAGCCTCCTCCTCTCCGGGTGAGCACCCCCAACTCTCCTGGCCTGGCTCCAGAGAGGCTCCAGCCCTGCAGCAGCTCTGTGGCCTCCTCTGGGCTCTCTCCAGCAGCTCCAAGTCCTTCTGCTGTTGGCCCTAGGGCTGGGGAGCTCTGCAGGTGGGGTCTCACCTGAGCACAGGGGCAGAGGAGCAGAATCCCCCCCTCCCCTGCTGCCCACACTGGGGGATCAGCCCAGGGCACAGGGGGCTGGGGATCCCAGTGTGTGTGGACAGGGCATGTGGAGCTTCTCATCTGCTGACTCCTTGAGTTTGGTCAGATCCCTCAGGATGGCACATCAGGTTTGGACACGCTCAGCCTCTGGCTGTCACTTCCTCCTGCCAGAGAATATTTATGTTTCTGATTTCCCTGTATTTAGCATGCAAACCATGAAGGAGCTGATTTCTCACTGAGCTTTCCCACTCTCCCGTCTCTCTCCAGAGCCCTGAGAGCTGTGGAAGGCGAGCAGCAGGAGGATGGAGAGCAAGCCAGCAGTGAATGGCCGCGCTGTTCCCGGCTCTCCCGGGGAAGACATGCCAGGGACAAACCCCTTGTGCCAGGACGTGATGCCGGGCAAGCAGCAAAAAGCAGCTGGCAGGGACGTGGCAGGTCCGGATGCTCCCGGGGAGCCCTCAGAGACAGCTGGCAGCATCGCAGGCGTCTACATAGAGGCTTCAAAGAGGATAATGAGCTTTTATGAGGCCACCAGAGAGCATCTACTGAGCCTGGACTCGGCGCTCTGCCTCCTCGAGGCCCAGGCAGCCACGGGCTCCATCTCTGACCCGCTCAGGAGCCGCCGTGTCCCCGTGGCAGAAGCCGTGCGGATGGGGCTGGTGGGGCTGGAGCTGAAGGAGAGGCTGCTGGCGGCTGACAGAGCTGCCACTGGCTTTGAGGACCCCTACACGGAAGAGAAAATCCCCCTGTACCAGGCGATGCAGAAGGAGCTGGTGGGGAGGGAGCAGGGCATTCGCCTGCTCCAGGCCCAGGTGGCCACTGGAGGTGTCATTGACCCGGCCACCGGCGGCCGGCTCCCAGCAGAGGTGGCCTGTGAAAGGGGGTATTTGGATGAGGAGATGAGCCAGCTCATCTCTGACCCCAGCAATGAGGACAGCAAAGTGTTCCTTGACCCCAGCACCATGGAGAAGGTCACTTACTCGGAGCTGAGGAAGAGGTGTGTCGTGGATCCGGCCTCAGGCTTCCTCCTCTTGCCGCTGCAAATCACATTCCCAGGGCTGGGAGGGAGGGTGAGCAGCAGGGACCTGATGGACTCCGGCATCATCAGCTCCGATGTGTTCCGAGGCCTCGAGGAGGGAACGGTCTCTGCCCAGGAGGTGGCAGAGAATGAAATTGTTCAGCACTTCCTGCGCGGGACGAGGAGCGTGGCTGGGGTTGTCCTGCCTTCCGGGGAGCAGAAAAGCCTTTACCAGGCACTGAGGGAGCATCTCCTCGTGCCTGGTGCTGCTCTCATGCTCCTGCAAGTCCAGGCCTCCACTGGGAGCCTGACAGACCCCCTGAAGAACAAAAGCTACTCAGTGGATGAGGCTGTCAGGGTCGGTCTCATCGGCCCAGAGCTCTATGAGAAACTGTCTTCAGCTGAGAAAACCCTCACTGGGTACAGGGACCCCTCCAGCGGGGAAATGCTCTCCCTGTTCCAAGCCATCAGGAAGGGCTTTGTTCCCAGGGATCACGGCCTCTGCCTTCTGGAGGCTCAGCTGGCCACGGGGGGTGTCATTGCCCCAGGCAGGCACCTCCGTGTGCCCATGGAGACAGCCTGCGAGTGGGGCTACCTGGATGAGGCCACCAGGCAGCTCCTCTCCAGCCCTCCTGATGATGTGAAGGGGTTCTTCGACCCTGGCTCCAAGGAGAAGCTGAGCTACACGGAGCTGCTCCAGCGCTGCGTCACCGACCCCAGCACGGGGCTCCTGCTGCTGCCACTCAGTGGGGACGGCAGTGAAGGGTCCCAGGGAGCCTTCTTGGACCACAGGGCACAGACAGCTCTGGAAAACACACAGGTATCTGTTGCTGTAGGGAAATTCAAGGGCAAGTCAGTGTCTCTCTGGAAACTGCTCTTCTCCGACTACATCCAGGGTGAGCAGAGAGCTGAGCTCGCCCAGCAGTTCCTGGCAGGAAAGCTCTCCTTGCAGGGACTGGGAGAGGCTGCCAGAGCCGCTGTGGAGGAAAACGCTGCCACTGCGAACATCACCTTCAAGGGCCTGAGGGACCAGGTGACGGCTGACCAGCTCCTGAGCTCAGAAATTATCAACAAGGACTTATTTAAGAAACTCAAGGAGGGAGAAACATCGGCCAAGGAAGTGGTCAGCATGGACACTGTCAGGAAGTACCTGCAGGGCACGGGAAGCATCGGGGGGCTGCTGCTCCCCGACTCCCAGGAGAAGATCAGCATCTACCAGGCAAAGAGGAAAGGACTTCTGAGGCCGGGAACGTCTCTGATTCTGCTGGAGGCACAGGCAGCCACGGGGTTTGTCATTGACCCGGCTGCCAACAAGAGGTATTCCGTGGATGAGGCTTTGCGAGCGAACGTCATCGGCCCGGACGTTTACGACAAGCTGCTGGCTGCAGAGAAATCTGTCACTGGCTACCGAGATCCCTACACAGGAGACAAGATCTCCCTGTTCCAGGCCATGAAGAAGGAGCTGATAGTCAGGGACCACGGCATCCGCCTGCTCGAGGCCCAGATCGCCACTGGCGGCATCATCGATCCTGTCAACAGCCACCGCATCCCCGTGGAGGTGGCCTACAAGCGCGGCTACTTCGACAAGAAAATGAATTTAATCCTCTCTGACCCCAGCGACGACACCAAGGGCTTCTTCGACCCCAACACCCACGAGAACCTGACATACCTGCAGCTGAAGGAGAAATGCATCACTGAGCCCTCCACCGGGCTCTGCCTCCTCCCTCTGAACAGCAGGAAGCGGCAGTTCATCGACGAGGCCACCAGGCAGGTGTTCAGGAGCTCCTGGCTGCCCGTCAGGTTTGGGCGCCTGCGGGGGGAGAAGGTCTCTGTGTGGGACCTGCTGAACTCCGAGTACTTCAGCGAGGGGAGGCGCCGGGAGATCTTCAACCACTTCCAGCTGAGAAAGCTCAGCCTGGAGCAGATCCGACTCATGCTGGAGGAGGAGATGAAGAAATGGGCCCCCATCAAATTCCCAGCCATGAGGGGCAGTGTCAGCGCTTATCACCTGATGGAGACCGGCGTCATCGACCGCGCCCTGTTCGAGCGGGTGCTGGAGGGATCCGTCACCCCAGAACAAGTCCTGCACATGGACTCTGTCAGGAAGTACCTCTACGGCTCGGGCAGCATCGGGGGGATCGTGCTCCAGCCATCCAACCAGAGAATGAGCATTTACGAGGCCATGAAGCAGAACATCGTGGTGCCAGGAGTAGCCCTGCCCCTGCTGGAGGCCCAGGCTGCCACCGGCTTCATCATCGACCCTGTGAACAACCAGAAGCTCCGTGTGGACGAGGCCGTCAGGGAGGGAGTCATCGGGCCAGACGTCCACGAGAAGCTGCAGCACGCGGAAGGGGCCGTGACGGGCTACAAAGACCCTTTCACAGGCAAGAAGATCCCCCTTTTCCAGGCCATGAAGAAGGGCCTGATTGCAGACAAGCAGGCCATGCAGCTCATGGAGGTGCAGATGGCCACAGGAGGCATCATTGACCCGGCGTGTGGCCACTACATCCCCCTCGAGTCGGCCCAGCAGCGAGGCTGCCTGGATGAGGACACAAGCAAGGCCCTTTCCCAGCCCAGTGATGACCACAGAGCCTTCTGCCTGCCGGACAGCAAAGAGAACGTGACCTACGCCGAGCTCATCCAGCGCTGCCAGAAGGACGACGTCTCCGGCTTCCATTTGCTGCCTCTGGCACAGGCAGCTGCTCCTGCCTACACCGATGAGCAAATCCAACGGATTTTCAAGGAAACCATGGTGAAGGAAAAAGGAGTCTCCCTCTGGGAGCTCCTGCACTCGGGGTATTTCACCGAGGAGCAGAGGAGAGACTTCACGGAGAGGTTCCGGTCGGAGGAGCTGTCGCTGGAGCAGCTGGTGGCTCTTGTGCTCAGGCTGGTGGGGGAGATGGAGATGAAAGCCAGGACCCAGATCTCCCTGGAAGGCCTGAGGGGCAGTGTGCCCGTGGTCTGGCTGCTGGACACGGGCATCATTTCTGAGAGGACATTTGAAGAACTGGCTCAGGGTGTAAGAACTCCCGAAGAAGTGGCTGCAATGGAGAGCGTCAAGAGGTACTTGCAGGGCACAGGCAGCATTGCTGGGGTCTTCATAGAAGCATCCAAACAGAAGATGAGCTTCTATGACGCCATGAAAAACAATCTCCTCCTCCCTGGGGCTGCTCTGAGGCTGCTCGAGGCTCAGGCAGCCACAGGATACCTGACTGACCCTGCAACAAACCGGAGGCTCAGCGTGAGGGATGCCGTGAGAGCGGCAGTTGTGGGAGAGGAGCTCACGGAGAAACTCCTTCTGGCTGAGAGGGCTGTGACAGGTTACACAGACCCCTACACCGGCGGCTCCATCTCCCTGTGCCAAGCACTCAGGAAAGAGCTCATCCCCCTGGCAGAGGCTGTGCCCTTGCTGGAAGCCCAGCTGGCCACAGGAGGGGTGGTTGATCCCATCCACCACCTCCACCTGCCGCTCCAGGCTGCCTGCAGGTACGGCTTCTACGACGAGGAGCTGAACCAAACCCTCTCCCAGCTGGACGACAGCACCAAGATCTTTTTTGACCCGAACACCAAGGAGAATGTGACCTACCAGCAGCTGAAGGACCGGTGCATTCGCGAGGCCGAGTCAGGGCTGTGGCTCCTCCCTCTGTCAGAAAACGCGATGTTCTGCGTGGATGAGCAGACCATGAAGGTGCTGAAATCTGTGACTGTTTGTGTCAACGTGGGGCGGTTCAAAGGACAGACCGTGTCTGTCTGGGACCTCCTCAACTCCGAGTACTTCTCAGACAGCAAGAGAAGAGAGCTGGTGCAAAAGTACAAAGATGAGAAGGCTGAAGTGTTGCAGGAAATCACAACAATTGTCACCAAAATCATCCAAGAGACTGAGGCACAGGGCAAGAAGTTTGCATTCCAGGGCCTGCGGAAAAGAGTGTCTGCCAGTGACCTCTTCCAGTCTGAGCTGATAGACAAAAAAACCCTCGATGAGCTCAACCAGGGGAAGAAAACAGTCAAAGAAGTCACTGAAATGGAGTCTGTCCGCAGGTACCTGGAGGGCAGTAACTTCATAGCAGGGGTCCTTATCCAGCCAAGCAATGAGAAGATGAGCATCTACCAGGCCATGTGGAAGGGCATCCTGAGGCCAGGAACCGCCCTGGTGCTGCTGGAGGCTCAGGCAGCCACCGGCTACATCATCGACCCCGAGAAAAACAAGAAGTTTTCAGTGGAGGAAGCCTTAGAGGTGGGACTGATTGGAGGGGAGATTTTCGAAAAGCTGCTGTGTGCGGAGAGAGCCGTGACGGGCTACACCGACCCCTACACCAAAGCCCCAATGTCGCTGTTTGAAGCCATGAACCAAGGGCTGATTGTGAAGAGCCACGGCATCCGCCTGCTCGAGGCCCAGATCGCCACCGGCGGCATCATCGACCCCGTGCACAGCCACCGTGTCCCCGTGGAGGTGGCCTACAAGCGCGGCTACTTCAACCAGGAGATGAACCAGATCCTCTCTGACCCCAGCGATGACACCAAGGGCTTCTTCGACCCCAACACCCACGAGAACCTGACGTACATGCAGCTCCTGGAGAGATGTGTCCAAGACCCAGAGACTGGGTTGTACATGCTTCAAGTTGTGAAGGAGGGAGGAAAGTACTTCTACATCGATGAGTCCACAAAGCAGGCTTTGCGCTCAAAGCCCCTTCAAGTTAAAGCTGGAAAGTTTAAGGACCAAACAGTTTCTGTCTGGGAAGTCCTCTGCTCTCACTACATCTCAGAGCAGAAGAGGAAAGAGCTGGTGATGCAGTACAAAAGCAAAACCCTAACGCTGGAAGACCTGATATCCCTCATCTTAAAAATCATCGAGGACACAGAGCGAAGAGGAGAAGCCCTCAAGGTCAAAGGGCTGCGGGGGGAGGTGTCGGTATCAGAATTGTTCAACTCTGAGATAATTGACAAGAGAACTCTGGATCAGCTGCAGGATGGGAGTCTCACACTCGCCAGCCTCACAAAGAGGGACACAGTCCAAAGGTACCTGGAGGGCACTGGGTGCATCGCCGGGGTTCTCCTCCCATTGAGGAAGGAGAGGATGAGCATCTACCAGGCGCTGAAGAAGGGCCTGCTCACAGAGCAATGTGCACTGGGGCTGCTGGAGGCACAGGCAGCCACCGGCTTCCTCATCGACCCCCGGAACAGCCAGAAGCTCTCGGTGGACGAGGCCATCTCAACCGGGCTGGTGGGCAGCGAGCTGCGCGAGCAGCTGCTGTCGGCAGAGAAAGCTGTGACAGGATACACAGATCCTCAAACAGGAAATAAAATATCTCTCTTCCAGGCTGTAAGACAGAAGATAATAGTCAGGGATCGTGGCATCCGCCTGCTCGAGGCTCAGATTGCCACTGGTGGCATTATTGATCCCCAGCACGGCCACCGCCTGCCCCTGGAGGTGGCCTACAAACGTGGACACCTGGACGAGGACATGTTCCTCCTGCTTTCGGATCCAGATCACGGCAGCAAAGGCTTTATAGATCCAAACACTCACGAGAAGATCAGTTACAGCCAGCTCCTGCAGAGGTGTGCCCGAGACAGGGAGAGCGGCTTGTACCTGCTGCAGGTCCTGGAAAAGGAAGGCGATTATTTCTACATTGATGAGCAAACAAAAAATGCCCTGCTGTGTACAAAGGTCCAGGTGCCTGTGGGAAAATACAAGGGACAAGTGTTATCACTGTGGGAACTTCTCTGCTCCGAGTACATCACTGAAGAGCAAAGAAAAGAGCTGGTGAAAAAATACAAAGTGGAATCCCAACACATCGTGCAAGGAATCATTGAGACAATACTAAAGATCATTAGAGAAAAAGAAGAGGACAGAGGTGATGTCTGGTTCCAGGGGATCCGGCAGCAAATTACAGCCTCAGAGCTGCTCAGTGCGAAAATAATCACAGAGGAAACAATGGAAAAACTGCATGAAGGAAAAGAGACAGCACAAGAAATAGCACAAATGGACAGTGTGAGGAGGTACCTTGAGGGAACTGGAAGCATCGCTGGCGTGCTGGTGCCCTCCAAGGCCGACCCTGCAAAGATGGAGAAGATGAGCATCTACCAGGCCATGTGGAAGGGCATCCTCAGGCAGGGCACGGCGCTGGTGCTGCTGGAGGCTCAGGCGGCCACCGGCTTCATCGTTGATCCAGTGAAAAACCAGAAACTCTCTGTGGACGAGGCTGTGTCCTCTGGGCTGGTGGGCAGTGAATTAAAAAACAAACTTCTCAGTGCCGAGAGAGCTGTGACAGGCTACACCCACCCCTACACAGGACAAAAGATGTCTCTGTTCCAGGCCATGAAGCAGGAATT